>JTDE01004583.1:5834-24387 GCA_014338405.1 Paragonimus skrjabini miyazakii | reverse complement strand
TCTCGTGGAACTTCTTCACAGCAAAGAGGAGTGCCAATGCTTCCTTCTCGACTTGACCATAGTTCTTCTCTGCACCAGTGAGAGTGCGTGCAGCATGCATGATGGCTTTCTCAGACCCATCTGGGAAGACGTGAGAGATCACGGCACCAACACCGAAGTTGGAGGCGTCTGCGGCAACGACGATAGGGGGGCTGGGATCGAAGTGAGTCAGCAGAAGTTCTGATCTTAGCATGGACTTCATCTTGTCGAAAGCTCGTGCGCACTCCGGCGACCAGTGCCATTGTGTGTCTTTTCTGAGATGTTGATTCAGAGTCACTCGGACGTCACGCAACGAAGGCAAGAAAGAGCCGTAATGACTGACAAGACCCAGGGACGAGCGAAGCGATGAAACATCCTTCGGAAGTGGCATGTGCTGGATGGCACGAACGTTCTCAGGCTCTGGACGGCGGCCGGCTGCGTTGAAGACGAAACGGATGACATGAAAAATTGGCACTTGTCTGCTCGAAGCCGGAATCCGTACTCTTGGACGCGTTGGAGAACGGCCGCGATTCGTTCTCGAAATTCGTCACGCGTTCGCCCAGAGATAATCATGTCGTCCAGGTAGGCTGCCGTACACAGGAGACCGGATAGCACGGCATCCATGATCTGCAGGAAAATGGCTGGGGCGGTCTCGACACCGAATGGCAGTCTGGTGTACTGGTACAGACCGCGATGTGTGTTGATCGTCAGCAGACCACGGGATTGTGGAGCCACTTCGACCTGCAGGTATGCATCGGCCAGATCGAGTTCCGCGAAGCATGTTCCACCGTTGAGTATCGTGAACAGGTCTTCAAGGACGGGCAGCGGATGGCAGTTAGCCTCCAAAGCAGCGTTCAGCCCGGTGGAGAAATCAGCGCAGATACAAAATGACCCATTGGCCTTCTTCACGACAACGATGGGGGCTGCCCATGATGAGTATGTAACAGGTGTCAGCACTCCCAAATCCTCAAGGCGTTTGAGTTCCTGGTCGACAAGAGGCAAAGTAGCGTAAGGTACAGGACGTCTTGGGCGGAGAACGGGTTGGGCGGCAGGTTTGCGGTGCAAAACCGCTTGAGCACAAGTGCAGCAGTCAAGGCTTTCGTCGAACACTGACTTGAAACGTCGAATTAGTTCATCCGCAATGCGTGGCGGATTCTCTGCGGAAGATTGCAGGCGGTTGCAAATGTCCATGATTGATAATTCTGCCAGGCCAAGTTGTTCAAGCCAATCGATACCAAGTAGGTTGAGATTTGAATCAGACAGATAACAGACTGCATCGATGGCTTTGTTTTTGAAACTGACACCACAATGCAATTGCCCAGTTAATTGCTCTGTACCACTACAGGCGCTGGTGGCGGAGTGGGATGTCAGCTGGACTGGCGGGCGGCCAATTGACTTCCACAGTGGATTGGAAATGATCGTGATGCCAGACGCAGTGTCGAGCTGGAGACGAGCTGGGTGTCCGTTGATCAGTACGGACACGAACTTTCTGCGTGAGACGACATCAACTTTAAAGGAAGCAAGCAAACTGCTGGACCTGGCGATTGGTTTGGATTTAGGTGGGCGTGGCCGCTTGTTGGTTGCGCGTTGACTGCCCGACGCGCGTGATTGACAATAGCCGTCGTTGTGGCCCACCTTTTGCAACGCTGACAGCGGTGTTGCTTGAAAGGGCAGTAACGCGTGTAGTGCCATGAGCCGCAATGCCAACAAGGAGAGGGCGGCGTCTTCTTGGAGGCAGAGTTCACTGGGCGGCTCGTTGGGGAAGGTTGTTGCTGTTGCCTTGGACTTGCGACTCTGGTGACAGAGGTTGAGGACTGAGCAGAATTCTGGACCAAGGCAGAGTCATGTTTGAGGATGAGCAGTCGATTACCTTCAGTAGTGAGATCCTGATGGGTAACTGACTCGTCTTGTTGGATCTGATTGAACAGGCGCGTGCAAAGGTCAGCATCATCGGGAGACTGGAGGCCGCAGACAAAGATACGGCACTTGAACTGGTCCTCCGTGAGGGAGGATAGCTTGAACCGTTCGCACTCATGATTCACGATGCCGGCGTAGGTGAAAAGATCATCCGAGTCTCGCTTGGTCAGCTTGAGGCAGTGGTACCGCAAGTTGAATAGAGAACACTGGTCACCGAATGTCTGCGACAGGATATTGACCGTCTCGTTTAAGCTGAGGTCACGTGCGCTCTTGGGTAAGATGAACTTGGTGTACCGCTCGTGTTCCGCAGGGCCAAGTTTGCGGAGGAGGAGTCCGACCTTCCACGGATCGTCTTGATTGGCAAATTCGATACGAAACAGGTCATCGTATCGACGGAACCATGAATCGAATGTCACGTTCGCCTGTGGGTCGTAAACGAATTCGGAGATACCAGTTACCAAATTGTCAACGGATTGTGTACTGCCAGACTGTGCGGATTGGCTCACACTCGTATTGGACAAACGTTCGGCAAACATCTCCAACTGTTGCGACCCCACCTGATAGAGAAAGACAAGAGCAAACGCAAGACCACGAGCAGTATCTCTATCACGAACGAACGCAACGACATTGCAAGCGGTACGAAAAACAGAGCTCAAATATCGGAACGCAACTCTCGCAACCTAGAACCCCCCAACAAGTAAGGAAAAAGACGGCCTTCAAACGAGCTTTATTTACTGCTCAGCCCGAAGGCAAAATTGCGATTTACAGCAACTGTATTTATAGGTTTGCGGTGGCCTTGGACCTAGGTCGCCGAATGGACCAATCAGAAGCGAGCGTAGCTTCCTGGATGTTCCAGAATTCTGACGAGCTTTCTAGTTCCCGGGAAAATGAAGAAATCCATTTCCCTTGCAAATAATGCGCTTTTTGGGAAAAAGTTCCTTTTCCAAACACCTCCAAACAAGGAAACAGCTCGCAGTTTGATATATTTGAACTCTATGAGCTTATCTAACAAGCGTTTAGAAATCAGACAGTTGGCTTGTGATGCAACTCTTCATGTCTCCGTCTCGCGGAGCTCCAGCTCTCAGTAGACATCATTGACGATGAACTGAACCTCTCTGGGTACTTCTGTGCTATGCGGGTTCCTTGCGGGGAGAACGGGAGGCTCCGCAAGCATCGATCATCACAGTCTCCCCACGCCCACAACCACCAAAAGTGTTATGCCTTTCGATAAATGTGATGCCTTGCGACAACGGCTGGCTCTGCACAGACAGGAAGCACTCGTAGTGGTTGTTGTATACCAGAATTCCTCATGCAAAACTTCAGACGATGACGGCATTACTGAAAGTCTGGAAAACCTCCGAGGAATTCACCACTTTTTTCAACTACTTGACGTGGGTGACTCTAACACACCCCGGATATGTTAGCCATCAGTGTACCATTCGGTCCGCGGGAACAAACTTTTGACGTCCTTGTAGATGCTGATAAAGCAAAAATCGCTGACACAGCGTATCAGCGCTTAGGCGCAGCACAGTCCCAGTCAGATTATTCTTTGGTTGACTTAATTACTGCAACCGACGGTCACCTTTCAGACAAAGCGTTCAGGATACCGCCGCTTTGGACACAGCGACCACTGATTACTGGCGTTCTATCTTATATGCTACTGATTACAATCAACAAAAAATCTATAGTTCGAAACTCGAAATTGCAATATAAATGCCAAGCTCGGCGAACATACCATTACCAAAACTTAAATCAGGCAGATTCTAACGATCTGAGAAACTACCTCTGTTCACCACTCCTTGATTGTGACACCGTACGGCTAAATTATCGCGCGTTCCAAAATGCGGTTCGAAAGACGGACGACTCAGTCTTACGGCTGAAGTTGTGTTTTCCCTTCTCGCCCACCTCTTTTGCGTAGAATACGCCGTCTCCTTGACGATCGTTCCCACTTGCTTGTGAAGACTCACCTTACAGGCAACCTTGAGTACCTGAACACATTTAACATTGTTCAAAATTGGTATAATTGAGAAAAATATGTGATCACGATAAGCTGACACAAGAAGTGGTTCTACTGAGAACGCGTGTCAATAAAATTTTCGTATTTGAAAGTATGCGCCGATTGGGAGAGCATAAAACTTCAGTTCTTTCTGCACAACCACCTTAAAAGGAGACTTTTTCTACCCTCAAGTGATTTCTGAGGTGTTCGGCGTACACATATCGGTGGTATGCAACCTTGCGCCACCAAACCGACACACCACCCCACCTCTGCGAAGCACTCGACGGACACCCATTGCTGTTTATTTTTCCTTATTAGACTTTGAAAACCTCTTATTTAGACTCACTCCACATAGTATGATGGACGCATATACGTTCCACCCTAAGATCCCCAAAGAATCAGCAAGTAGTATGGCGGAACCTGCACATTTACGCTATTCGGGCATACACTTCAGACTAGTATTTGCCTAGTGCATGGAAAAAAGCCACGGTGACTCCGCCGTTGGCTACTGGCCAATCAGCCTCACTAACATACCATGCTAGAAAATGAAGCGCTCCATCCTGATGCGCTTCTTAGTTAATAGACCTTTCACTTCATAGCAGCTTGGCGTCCTTCTTAATCGGTCATGTGTAAAATACTACACTGAAATCTGGATAATCTGACGGAGGCAGAAGGCAATGGCCTCATCTCAGAAACCTTATTCTTTGATTTCGCTAGGGAATTCGGCCGCCTTTTATGTGATCTTCTCAAAAATAAACTGGAAGTATGTGGCATTCAAGATGTGGTTCTAAGCAGGGCCACCTTCCCTTTTGCTGACAGAACTGGATCATACCCTTCTTTTCTCTACCGGATTTTTACCTGAGTTCCTCAAAGGTCAATTCTGGGACCTCTTCTGTCTCTAAATTACATCTACGACTTTGCGTAGAGTATTTCCAACGCCACTCTCCTCTAAGTTGGTGACAAAGATTCAGAATGTTGGCGTTCTCAGTGCACTATAAGTAGATCTCGATGCGATTAAACTGTAGTCAATTGATTGGACTTTCCTCCCGAACAACGTGCCACTCGACGGAGATTTCCGCAATGCCCCCGTGATACACAGTGCACTCACCACTGTAGACATCACGAACGTCGACCTAAAAAAAGAGACCTGGATATCCATATTTTGCTAAAATTATGTTTCCCATACCACTACTAGACGACCATAAAAAGGGATTTGCTACTCTTGGAATCATGAAACGTACCTTTCCTGTCCTACATCCACAAGCATTTCGCCAGCTTCCCGAGGTTTGTGTGAGACCACTGTTTAAGTAGACAAATGAAGTCGCGTACAACGGCTTGAAGGAGAACAGTCTCGTTGTTTTCTACGTTCAGCGACTGGCTGCCAATCTGATCACAGGCCTGCGCCACATGGCCTTAGTCACGACAGGAAATTGATGAATTGTACCCAATTGAATTTCCGAGATGCCGCGGTGACTTAGTTTTTACACACATTTTCTTTATCATAGGATTCGCTGAGCAGTTTTCTATCTCCGAGGCTGATAGAGGTCGACAGTTTCACGACGAGTAACTTTACAGGCGCCGCCCTTGAACCCTCTACAAACGGCAATACTCTTCTTTCATGGTCACTATTCACTGGAATAGGCTCAGCTTTTGAGGTCATCCGTTGCACTTCCACGGTTTGCGTTTAATTACAACCTTGTTAGTTTCGTTACTCCGAGTATTTTATGGTACATACTGCAGTACCCAAGGTCCATGATGTACACTGTTTTGAATGACTGTATTTTACCATCGAGTGACCATATTTCCGATCAACGGACTCTTGCTGAATATCGCAAAAAATAAGCTGACTGGAACTCAGTGGCTTGAGCTGCAAACCTTGATCCCGTGTGTTAACCGCAAAAGTTACCGATATCGGGAGCGCCTTGAAAGACACGACCTCCATGGACATTAAAACAAGTACACTTTGAATTGACTTGGACATATTATGTGATACACGCAAATCTCTTGTTGAATGTAGATCACGTTTTCTTCTATTTCTTTCACACCAGACCTAATTACAAACGCTACTGACTGCATTTCACAAATGTTGGATGCAGAAGATGAATGCAGCTTTGATTATGCCGAACGTTTTTGCAGTCAGTTTCTCCAGACCGTTGTTTCTTTAGATACGTTCAGGGTACTACTAAACGTGCTATACTCTCATCTTTCAAGTTCTCCAGAGGATCCACAAGCATCGTCGAAGTTACCACTATCGGTGACGATATGAACTGTCTAAACTAGAAAGTGTGTTCACCGTGGTGTAAGAAGGGCTTCCGGCGATGCATCCCGTGCGTTACCGGACCCTCCCGCAACGAATATTCAATTCAACGTGGACGAACCAAACATTTTTAGTTCGTCCAAGTACACTCTGAGACCCATTTTATACCGTGTAGTTAACTTCTGCGTACGCCGCTGAGAGTGACGACTGATCCGGCTGCCGTTCGCATGTTGAGGAGTTTTGTGGAATGTCTTTTCAGAACTGAGGACTTTCTTAACTAAAGAATTCTGGTCGACTAACAGTGACTTACCTGCCTTCATAATTTTTAATGAACCTGCTAGGTCTTTCGTACAACAATCAGCCAGTCATGGTGGATGTTACGGCTGTGGTAAGTGTGCATGAAAAGGTTTGTGTCATATTGGCGAGATAAGCTTTTTTCTTGCCAATGCTCTTGTGCACACAAACGTCGTGTTGCACAACAGTCTTTTCACCTGTGCATCACGACACACCGAAAGATCACTGCATATAAATGCTTGCTTCCTCACTGATTATACCCACTTCAGCTGTCTGGGGGTTGGTAAACAGCTGGTTAACCTGTAAATATTTGGACTCATTGGGACAAACACCGTTGTTGTGAGATAATCTGTGACGCCCACAAAAGCCTAAACTCTTTGCAAGGTAAAAGTTGCCTTACTAGTACCACTGTACCTGTTCAGATTACTTTATGAATGTAAATTTGCCACACAAAACATTAACATCGAAGTTAATGTGTTGGCGTGGGCATCGCAGTTTTAGTCGTGGCTGTATAATAAACTTGCACCATTTTCATTACTGTAGGATACACTCAGTAGTATAGCGATGCTTTGGCTATTGTCGTTTGGAAAGCCACTTAGCCAGTCTGATGCTTGTTTGAATTTTGAAGATCGCATGGGGTTCCCGCTGACATTCGTCCTTTTGGTGGCTGTTCCACATACGTTTTGCTTGGCGCCATTTTGAGTGCCGCCGAGTAGGTTGTGGCCCATTTCATGCCTTTTTTTTCTCCTCCCGGTTTCTGCTGTTGGACCCAGACTAGATTAGAGCTAACCATTTATCATATTTTTATACATCACTGGAAATAAACGGTTTGTTTCCAAACCCCACTGTGTTCTAAATTCCGATGCCTGTTGGGACTGCGTTTCGGCTGCTCTTCAGGAAAGGCGTTTCAAATAGTTAGTGAAAGGGGTTCTAGCGCATAACTACTTGTTCACTACGAGAACACCATTGACATCCCAAACTCTTAACCTCGCTGCAACGTGAGAGTTGCCTCACTAGTATTACCGGATCTGTTCCAATTACTTCGTAAATGTAAATTTACTACAAACCACTAATGTCAAAGTTAGTGTGCTGGCATGAATACCACAATTATACTCGTGGTTGTATAATGAATCCGCGTCGTTTTAATTACTGTCGGCTACATTCACTAGTATGACGGTGTCTTGGCTGTTGCTGTTGGGAAATCCGTACAACCAGTTTGACGCTTGTTTGAATTCTGAAGGTTGCCCGAGGTTTCTGTTGACACTCGTCCGCTTTGGCTGTTGTGCAGTTGTGTTAAAGGCTCTCTCACGTCTAACTCCCCAACGCGTTTAATTGTTGCGTTGAAGTCCATATGTGAACCGCGAGTGAATCAATAAATAAAGTTTGTTTGTAGACTTGCCATTCTCTCATTGCGACTTCAGCTACGCGTTAATCTGAGATTGAGGAAATTTTAGGTTTACAAACTGAAGAGTAAGGAGGCAGATTCACGATGCTCTGTTCCAGCGACTGGTGGATTATTGCGATACCAACTCACAATAATTGTGTCATCCATATATATATATGATCCACCTTTACAATCTCTTTCTTTCACCTCTTTATGTTTCAAGCACAATCCTGCGATGAATATTCCTGACGCACTTTCTGTTTGACCATGCTGAAATGAAGCGGTTGATACATGGTGTGCAAGTTGTGAGCTGTAGATCTCAATATATATGTACAACAGTTAGTGGGGATTAAGTCCATATGAGATGCGTAATGTTCCATTCTGTAGCGAGTGCATTGCTGCACATATTCCGTTACGCCGACATTCAGCGTGAAATTGTACAACTGCGCAGTTTCTGTGCCAGAAGCCACCATGTCGACGAAAGTGCGGGCTAGCGGGGTGAAACCTCAATATTTAATACTCGACCGATTCTGAGTACAAATGACCAGCCGATAGTTGTGGAAGTGGCTTGGAACCATTTTGTCGACATAAGTATCATAAATCGCAAGCAAAATTATTGATGGGTATATTGCAATGGGCAATTGTGTATTTCACCGATATGGTGTTTCTAAGCCGATGCGATCATTTGGACGCGAAGTAAGATCCCTCGGGTTCGTCGGGAACTATTGAAATGTATACCTCAGAAACAATATATAGATTATTCAAGTGAAATATTTGTGTTTTTGAATTAGAAAATCCGCTATACCCAAAAGTCTTTCACAGTCGCACTTATTAAAAACTTGTTCCGTTCTTTCTTCGTTAATGTCATCACGTTGGCCTCCGTTGTCGATTTTCCGTTCTAAAAACGCTTTCATCGGAAATATCACAGTGGAATATTAACCCCCGCTTGCTGCAACGCTCAATTTTACGTGGTTTGCGAGATATAAATGAATCTGTAATTTTCGGTCTTACTGTGTTTACATTGTATTATACATTAATACTAAAGTAAACTCCAATGAAATCTATGCCACCACGTCTGTGGTTTGATTATATATCTTTATTATATGTTCAGTCTGTTTCCCTATCAGCATATCACGTAAAATGTCGGCGAAATGTCAGTCATAAGAGCGATGGCACTTGGTTGTTTCTAATTACGGCCCATATGGGACAGCGCAATTGGAGGTAACATGTCCCACCCTATCATTGACAGCCTGCGTGATGCATCGTTTATTGCCTTCTGATTATGTTTGAATGTAAATTGTCACTTATAAGCCGCTCGGTCTCCATTTATCTAAAGGTTGGTGACTGGATTTGATACACGTTATTTCTCCTACGATAACACTGATTCTCAGTCGTATCCTTTCAGCTACGGCAGTCCAACCTTTGTGTCATGGATACTCATGACTCTGAAGAACTTCGATCTATGTTTCTGCCAGCTGCAGACTAAACCGATGGTTGTCAGTAGGTTTTCCAATTTTTCCACTACCCGTACTTCCCATCTAAGATCCCGGAATGCCATCTCAAAAGCTCCATGTCTGTCAGACCACAGGTTGTCACTAAGGTCTGACGTTAGTGATAGCCCAGCGCCGGACGGCCGCACTACATCTCAGAGTTATACTGTTCGCCACGTTCACATCCAATGTTTAGAACACTAATTACCAGACTCTGTGTTAAAGAGGTGTTCAGTGATGAAACTTTCGTGTTGACTCATCGTCTGAATGGGATGCTGGGGATTTGGTCTGAAGGTAATTTTGCTAATCTTTTCTACATCCTGCAGAACTAGATTTTGACAACTAGATGGACAGTCAAGGACGCTTGTTCTTAGCCAGTGAATATGAGCTAGCTGCAGGTCACGCAGACGCTGCACTCAAGGTCGATTGAGTGCCAACGTCATCAGCGGCATTAATGTAATTAATATACGCCATGGAAAGTTAGAGTTCGGAGAAGCCGGAGACAATTTAGCGCACTTTCTCCGCACCGACAGAAAAGCGTTTTGAAGGCTTTATCGGATTTACATAAGACCGCCTTTCGACTGTGTTAACCAGATCATGTATACCAGCCTGAAGAAGGACACCCGTTATTAACATGCCCATCGCGCGGCCACCAAACTAATCACATGCCTAAGGGATACCACGTATGAGTCTTTACTTGAAATTTCACTGGTCTCACTGATTTGCACTCACTTGGATTCCGACGACTCCGTGGTGATTCAATTCTCACACACTTCTTCCTCAGAGTAGGTTCCGCTGAACAATTCTTTATCAAAGCAAACGAGGACGGTCGGCGAGGTCATATAAGGAAGATTTTCAAGCTACACCTTCGGACCTTAAGGTCCTTAGGCAACAGATTTTTCTCATAAGATTATTGACCATTGGAGCAGCCTTCCTTCTGAGTTCGTTAGCAGCGATTCTAGAGACCGCTTTAAAACACTGTTTGATTTTCACTTGCTTAAAACATCTTTATGCGAGTAACCTTTACGTCGTATTTAGTATGTACAGTAATCCCCAAGAGCGGTGCTCCACCCTGTTTTCATTGTCTACTCTTCAGGTCAACAGACGCCGCTTGACAAGAAAAACTGATTGGACGGGGAAACTTTGGGCCTCTGCCTCAAACCAGTGTATCAATCGATGAATCGCCGAAAAAAACTGCGATCATGTGTATATAGTCAACGGACTGCGGAGTGAGTGTATGAGACATAGCATGATGAGGACAACTGTTGTAGCTGCGTGGCCAAACAAAACGCAACACCGAATAATATACCATGCGGCCCGCGCACAAAAACAAGTCACCACCCAACTCATCAGATCGATGTCAAAGCAAATTTATAGGTAAATTGTGACCTTCATAAAAAACGTAGAATTTGGTTCAGTAAAATGTCCATGCACAAAACTACAGCCATCGGCGAATGAAACGGCGGAAAAGTTTTTTAAATTAGTGGAGCGAAACATCAGAATTGAACAATCTTAAACATAGTTATCTCAACTTTCTTGAAGTCTATACGGATCTATGTGCATACAAATTCCTATGCTGTCGTTGAGTTTTCACTGTTATATCGGTGCTCTGGAAATCAATTCTCCCATGAAGTCAGTGGAATTCTTTGTTGATTACCGTTACGTTTGTCCCGGTCAGTGTCCGACTTTTAATATATCAGCGTGCCATAAACTTGCTGTAACAATTTTTTCTGCATAGTTACCCGACCGATTTACCCCACGTTGAGTAATGTTAGCAGATTCAGAATCTGCAGTCTATGCGATCGTTGTGAGTGTTGCGTTATTGTTCAAAACGACATGCAGTGTCAAACGCGTCTTCATTGGCACCACTTTAAAGACACTGGCCCCAAATGGAGACAGTTTCCCACATTTAGCAATCTAAATGTCTCTTTCATCTTCACGGGCAGTCTGTCACACCCTCTCCAAGAAACCAGGCCAGATCAAACTTGGATGAATTGTTCTCTCAAAAGGTACCTAACTTTCCATTAGCGAGCAGAGTGCGCTCCGAGGCCACTGAAAATCGCTCGCAGACACATGGCTAACTAAGCACTGGATTATTGCCCGATAGAATTCTCAACTTGAAATCCGCGCACGCCAGCGTAAAAAGGGTCCCATTCACTGATGTTTTACAAAAGTTAAACACGTTTAAGCAGCCGAAGTGTGAACCCAGTTCAAGACGAAACCTAGGGACCGAAGGCCCTAATTTATCACCACACCATTACGTTCTCTACGCTATCGGAATCTGCGGCGAAAAGCAGCAAAACAATAACTGTTTGCGAAAACACAGAACAAAAGTCAAACGCGTTTGGTGGAAGTGATCTTAACAAGAAAACAAAGCTTCGACGTCCTTACAGCATTCGACAAACGAAACATACTATAGGCCAGGGAAAAATAATTCTCCGCAGACTACGTAATCTCAAAAGACTGTTAGGATATCTTTCGGAAGTCCCGAAACAGTACAATTCTTGGCTGATAAAGCGCGACCGTAATGAGGGCTGAGATAAACTCGGTCAACATTTTCCAACACGAGGCTAACCACGCAGTTTTGGTGTAAGGAAAATAGCAGAACACCAACCAAGAGATCATGGAAGGCATTTGAACAAAAGGGTGTCAATCGCGACATGTTAGTATCAACCGCACAATCCACAGGGACACTCACCCACGCACCAGACGTAGCGAAACACCCACCACATCCCAAGGGGTTTCGTAAAGTTACCAGACCAAAAGAGGCGATCACTGCGAACCTGCCATTCGCGCCTCCTCCCCGGTTATTATACTTCTTTCTCATACTCTTCCTTGCGCCATTTTACTTCTTTTCTCTTACAATCAAACGAAGATGTAATCCTCAGCGCCATTTATGCGAATTGTTGGAGACTATTTAACAAACTTCCGGAAATCAGTCGGCTGGCTCATGGTGCAGCTTCTTGCACCTTTGCTTTCACGGAAACTTGGCTTACAGTGGGTCTCGGTAAAAGTGAATCGAACGTTTCTGGGTTCTTCGTTTACCATCCCGACTCCTCGCGAGTGGAAAGTGAGGAAAGCTTCCATCTTCCTTAATCACAGTCTCTCGACACACGCGATCAGAACGAGTTTTTAATCCTCCACTGGATGTGATGCTCTGTGGTTACGAGTAGCGATGAGTGACCAAGACGTACTGCTAACGGGGGCGATATGTCGTCCACCATCATGCATCATATCTGACGGTGGCGTTCTTTTCGAAAACGTTGAGAACTACCGAGGATTGCAGCTTCATTCTCGCCCACTTTCTAAGAGACAGCGTTATTCCGATCTATCCACTATGGGCGACCTTAATGAAACGAAGATAAATTGGCCGTCAGTGTCCCATTTGGACCGTGAATACGGATCCTCAGCGTCCCTATCGATGTTGATACGATGGAAGGCGTGGTCGCTGCATGTCGGCGCTTAAACGCGGCAACGTTCTGGGCTTGATTCAATTATTACAGAATGGAAATCAAACCGCCACCAGAACCCGAGAACTACTCGTTACTGATTGTCGATCCTATATATTGCTGGGTGCAAAAACCAACAAGCAAGTCTGCAGTTCAAGGCTCCAATTACACCGATTCCAACGGTTTGATAAGTCACCTTGGTTAATTTCTTTTTGACTGCGGTTCTATGAACAAGCGAACTGTAGATGTAATACAGCGTAGATTTACACGGATTTTTCTAAAGTACGAAGGGGTGGATTATCATGGAAGAGCAGCTAGATTTCATATATTACAACCAAAGAGAGGTGCTGGAGGGGTAACCTGATCGGAATTGTAACGCTCTTGTATTAATATCTGGAAGCGGACAAGCGCCTGTTATTTCTCAATGGTAATTCCGTGCTTTGAGGACGTGGGACGAAACTTTCTAGGAGGTGAACCGTGATAAACATTCAAGTCCGAGCCTTCGCATTTCGGGTGGTGAATTCTTTGTATGACCTACCGCCTGAAGTAGTGGCAGCAACTGCCATACTCGACCTCAAGTACTGACCCGACAAGTAATGGTCCGTAACGTCTTCAAAATTGGTATGAGGCATTTCCGCCTTAACAAGATGTGCCACTAATTTTGTTCATACTTTTAAAATATTCACCTGATTTTACGCGTTTTTGCTTCTGTACCGATAGCTTATACGTTTGCATTGGCTTATCCGCTGCTCTACCTACTCTTCCACTCTCAAACTTTCTTGGTAGGGTGACCACCTTCATCGACGCTGAATACTCGAATCTCGGCGACGTAGGACGTATCATTCTAGTATTGCCGTGCACAGTCTTTTGAAGGCGACTTTACCCTCGCGGTCCAACCGTTACCATCAATAATGGAGGCCACTCGTTTCAACGTCTGTTTGAACTCCGAAAGTCGGCGGAGGTTCTCATGCGTATAAGTTTTCTTCGGCGGCTGACGTGCGACTGTGCCGGTGATTCTCTCAAGTTCTTGTTCTTAGCGCCTTGACTATTCACTAAAGTCTGTTTGCTGAAAACATCTGAATCGATATTGATCCTGATCAAGTTTAATGTATCGTTAGCCGTGTAGTAAAATTTTGGGTCGCTTCAAAGCTCAGTAATATAGTGGTGTTGAGAAAAATGATATTTTTCAACCCCATGTTTAGGATACCACGGTTAACCTTTGCCGAGGCAGCTCTTCGAGCAAGTGGTCACACAAGACATGCTAGTAAAGGAATATTTGAATCACGTAGTTTTCTGTGTGCTTGTGGTTGGATGTATATCGGCTTATCTTCCAGCCCAGGCACCGTTCTCCGTAGGTGCTCGTTCGTAAGGTAACCGGTGGAACTGACAAAGATAGCTTGCCTGATGTGACCTCCACCGCCTTCATCCGAGTCACTGCTGGTCACGTAGAGATGCATATTCAGACGTTTGGTTAAGCTTATTTAAACAAATAAAACGTCGGCTCCACCACTGTAATTGACACGAGCAGGGTGTGTGTTGATCACCAGAGATTTCGCGTGCGGTTCAGTGTAAGACACAAAAACTGGCTGAAAAATCCGGACGTTCTCATGAACAATATCGCAATTGTAACGATTCACATCTGGTCGTTGAGTCACGCGTAGCCCAAAAACGGATCACCAAAATGAAAACAGGATTGGATCCAACAATTTCTACGGTACTACTAAAGAAATGCATCAGTGATCACAAAAGGCAAACCTCAATCGTTCGCGACGATAATCTCGTACAGCAAAGTCAATAGTTTCTCAACAGGACCCGCAAGGTAAAAGGTGAGCCATCACGCCAGTAGACCAGGACGAGAATGGCTACTCGCACCACAGACATTTAGTGACACATTAATTCAGTAAAACAAAATGGGGTGGGTGAGGTGGTGTGAAAAAATAAAGAATGTAAACGATGGGAGCGAATTTTCTCAGTTCGTAGATCAACAAATTTACAGCAATCTTCAGCTAATGCATGCAATCCGGTGACTGACTCACGCTTCTTGGCGGAAGCGTGCGTCTTCTGTGTTCCACAGCTTTGACTTTTAACTGTCTGTTTGTCTGTCTGAGACCGTCCGTCTCACATTTTGTGCATCTTTTGCTACCGTCAGATGACACTGTAAAATGTCGCCAAAGTGAAAGCACGCACCGATTTTGCGGTCCGTTAGAACTTTTCTGGTTACCTCAAACGTACCCCCTCGGTAGGGTTCTACAGCCAAGACAGTCCGTTATTTCATCTTTGTTATTTGACCTCATAGCAGGTGAGAATGCTGGTTCATCGATTAAAGGTTTTGAAAACTTACTGTCTTGTAACACTGCAGCCAAACGAATATAGTCACTAGCAGGCATCATTGGTGCATGTCCGTTTTGGATTGCTGGCTAATGATGAAATGATTGCGAGTTTGACACAGTTAGGCTACGCTGAGCCAAAATTCAGGTGTCGGATAGAGTTTGACATCTCGCGACAACTGCGGTTACTGAACGCCTCAGTTTAAGCGAGGTCAGCGGACAGCCTCAGCTGATCATAGTTCTGTGATCGTTTTTGATTCCACTACTAACTTGAGGTTATTGTTGCTCGCTCAGAAATTGGAGGAAGGTTTAATTTTGGCCAAAATGTTTAAACACAAATACGCGATTTGCATACGTCCGCCATATCTGTTGAGAGCTAGTCAAATTGGACAGTGGTTACGTTTCAACGTAACACTGGAAAAGACTGGTACCTATCGGTGAGACGAGTGAACCCGTTGCCACACTGTCCGCCTGAAAATATATAGTATATTTTTGAACGTAGAAGAAGCTGTTGTCAGACATGGCCCAACGCTCGTAATGACTTTGGTAGGAGCTGAGGTGGTTTTGTTTTTTAGGCCGTTGTCAATGTCTGTGGCAGACAGGAGGGTTGCTAGGCTTTCAAGTGTCGGCACACTAATGTACAAAGAGTCGAAATCACCGTTTCTTTCTTAAATGATTCAAAACGCAAAACGTTTGCGAACTCAAAGGAATCGCCGGGCTGCCTCACCACCATGTTTTGGTAGGGCGTCAGAGTTCTGCTGAAATATGTTGATCGTTTGAAATTTGCGTAGGTGATGATCCGCGGCACGTGAAATTGGCTGTCCTTGCTATTCTCACCAGTTTTTCCCACATGTTTGCTGATGGGTGCTCATATGGTTAAGGTTTAAATCATTTTTGTCTATTTCGATATCCAGCAGGTGTTTCGTTAGACTTTACAGTAATAACATTGTAAATTTGTTTATCCACGAACTGAGAAAATTCGTCCCCATCGTTTGCATTCCCCATTTTTCCCCACTAACTTGACACTTGTTCCCACTACCTCACCCACCCCGTTTTGTTTTATTGAACTAACATGTCATCAAATGTCCTTGGCGCGAGTGGCCATTCTTGTCCTGGTCTGCTGGCGTGACGGTTCACCTTTGACCTTGTTGGTCCCGTTGAGAAACTATCGATTTTGCTGGACGAGACTATCGTCGCGAACGATTGAGGTTTGCCTTTTGTAATTATTGATGCATTTCTTTAATAGTACCGTAGAAATTGTTGGATCCGATCTTGTTCTCATTTTGGTGATCCGTTTTTGGGCTATGCGTAACTCAACGATCAGACATGAATCGTAAAAACATGTCATTGCGAAACTCTCGATGATTTACAAATATCCCGAACGGAATAGTTCAGGTAATGGCATTATGTAAGTCAAAACCTAACAGGGCAATAAGACAGACCCCAAAATGGACGCTAACAACCCCAAATGGGAAGCCGTTCCAGTGGTTGATAACCACGTGAGAAGAGATCTGGCGTCTGAATAATGAAGTTGTCGACGCTCCTGTTGTGGCATTTTGGACTGCTAAAGTCAAGTGAGGTTGAGAATTGTCACGCGAATATCACGTCAATGGGAGGGCCTGTTGAGATTGCGCCACCTCCATACCTCCGTAACTCAAGTGAATAAGGCTGAAGACTTGTTGGATTAGCGCCACAGGTCAGTGATCATTTTGGTAGATACGCACTGTTCTTTAAGGACAAACCTCATCTTTCTAATCAAAACTAAACACTATAAAAATCAATCTGTATTGTGTTGAAATTACAAATACTTTACATTTTTACGTCATCAGTATAAGGCAGCGCACTGCTTAAAATAAGGTTGAGAGGGTCCTAGTTGTACGTTGCAAATAACAGTGCATCAAGCATGGGTCCTTGAAAACCCCCGCAGAAGTCATGCGGAGATAAGAATATCCGGCCGGGCTTCTACTCTAAACGTTCTACGGCCAAAGATGATGGTGGTTGAATGCAGTGTGGGGCATTAATCCGATACAAAGGTACAAACGCAAACAGGCGGTTCAAAATGCAGTCGCTGAATAACTCACTATAGACAAACCCGATCTATGTGGAACAGGAGCACCAAGGGGACGAGAGGCGTGCACTAAAAATGTGTTGCTAAGTGAAATCGATCGAAACAGGTGGCGTTCATTTTGTGCAAGGACAAGCGGTGTAGACTGCACGTGGAAATAAAGCGGAATATGACGATATGTACGATACCCTATAGAACTCTCCCCGTAGAGCGTTCGAAGGATGGAAACGCTCGATAAAATGAGGAAATGTTGATCACAATACCATTGAAAACCGTTGGTCATCTGGCCGTTCGATCTGAGCGAGTGCGGGGAAGATCAACAGAGGTTTTCGGGCTGGACTGGGAAGGTACGGGCTGTTTATTACACACGGGCTGGGTGACCTGCGAGCCACTGGGAGTAAGGTTGACATCAGAAGCGATGGGAGAATCTGAGTTTGGTTCGACATGGACAACTTTTAGTCTATCAATGCTCGCTGTATCGTGGGATCTGTGTCGATTGATCACAAACGGAATGGTCCGGACTACGGTTTTTGAAGGGGGGCCATAACGGCGTCGACATGAAAGGAAACAAAATCACAAAATTCCAGATTGGAGTGCTTTTGTTCCTGTTTAGTGTTCAACCTGGTGAGCTGGGGCCGGATTTTAGCCATGGATAAGTCCAACTGTTGCACGAATGTGGTAGCGTGAAACTTAGTTTGACCGGCGTTCGACCTGTAGAAGTATAAACCAGTTGTGCGAGTGTGCAACCCGGGTCTTCTTTAACGGGCGATCGAATGCCAAGTATGACAAGGGGTAATTGATCGATCCAACGCTGAATGTCTAGTTGGACTTTTAAAATGGCCTTCAGCTGACGATGGAAGCGTTCGACCAGTCCATTTGCTGCTGGATTGTATGCAGCGGTTTTGATGTGATCAACTTCGAGTAACCGGTTGAAGTTTCTGAACAGTGCTGATTGAAATTGTGTACCCCTATCAGTGGTTACGGTCGTTGGAACACCATAATTTGGAATCCGCCCGTCCCTGAACGCTCGATCAACGGTTTCAGGATTCGCGTTGTGTAGAAATATTGCCACTGACCGTTTGACGAAACGGCCAACCCATTCTTAGATATACCGATGACCATTCGGATACGGCAAATGCCCAACTTTGTCAACATGGACATGACTGAATCGTGTTGTGCCTATTCATGTTTGTGTGTGGGATAAGATACAACCAGGACGTGCCGACCTAGGTAGGAGAACGATTAGGTTTCTCAACCGAAGCATTTGGCTCAAAAGCCTACAGAGCAAGACAGCGGGTGGGTAGCAGTGCACCAGAACTGGTACATTTTTAGGACATAGATGCCAACCTTCTTCAA
>JTDE01004582.1:24457-41333 GCA_014338405.1 Paragonimus skrjabini miyazakii | reverse complement strand
TGATAATGCGTGGGAACTGTCGAAGCAGAGTTGCGAAACGGTTGTCTGGTAGGGTCGAACGTAATCACAATGAATTAATCGATGTAGACTTCCCGTGTACGCACAGGGCTGTTGTGCTGTCCAACAGTTTCCGACTTCTTACATCCACCACGAGTCCAAAGGAGGTGAAAAAATCAACGCCAATAATTGGATGTTGTACATCTGCAACGGTAAAAGTCCAGGGGAACTGCCGACGGAGACCAAGATCGAGAGTGAGTAATTTCTCTCCGTATGTCTGTATGGCGGTACGATTGGCGGCCTGTAGGGTATACGACACTGGTTTGAGGTTATGTTTGTCACCAGTGGGTGGAATAACGCTAACATCAGCGCCCGTATCAATGAGGAAATTTAGGGACGTCGAACGGTCGAATACATAAAACAGGCGACATAAGTAAGGGCCAGTGGCAGCCGTCGCCATTACTGACTGGCTTGGTCGTTTCCCGTCTGATTTTTGACAATTCCGAAAGGAACAAGGCTGGTTGTAACGACGTGCATGCGTGCCAAATCGCCGGTAGTAATAACACATACTTCTATCGGACCGTCGTACGCGCGAATGGGGGCGGGACTCTGAGCGTGCTGGTGACTGTTTCTCTGCTAGCAGTTTCGTTAGGGTGGCTAGCTGCAAGGACATCTGTGAAAACTGCTGTCTCAAGTTTGAGACGTATTGCTCGAGGGTAACGCGGCTGCAGGTCGCTTGCAATTGAGCTACTTGCTGAGGAGCATAATTGTGATGTACCTGGTCAGCCAATTCTGCTAGTTTAGTCAACGGCGTGTCTTTCTCCAAAACAGCCAATGTGTGGCGGAGTTCGCGTGGGTGGTTCTGGAGCCACAACTCTCACAACACCGGCTCGTAGACAGTATGTTTGTTCGACAACTGAGTCATGTGTCGAAGCAACTGTGAAGGGGTGCGATCTCCCATTTCGACGCCGGCGAGGAGCTTGCGGAGGTTGTCTTCGTCAGAAGCCGCCATCCTGTTAATAATGGCCGATTTGATGACATTGTACGGATTATCTGCTGGACGCTCGTAAATGATATCTGCAACTTCCGCTGCCACAGTCTCAGGTAAGTTCGCGACGACATAGTTATACATGGTGTGCTATGAATGGATTCGCCGAAAGTCAAAAATAACTTCGATTTGTGCGAACCACAGTCTGGGGTCTCTACTGCCAAACTCAGGCAGTTTAATCATAACAGTATTCTCCGAAGAAGTCGTTTCCTGTTCAATATTAGAATGCATAGTAATGAGGAGAGACAAAATAAATTTTCTTGATAGGACTATAGGAGGAAGGATGTCGAACAAACAAAACTTTGGCAATACGTGTGATAAAAGTCAACACACGGTGCGAACTGTATATAAAAGTAAAGGGGAATATGAAAATGTATACAATACCCTATATGCATTTGTACAGCGGCATCTGAGGTAGCCTGCACAACAGTATGACGTTAGTCACAGTACTCTGTAGTATTCCGTGTATCTGTTCACTACGATCCTACGGTGAATGGTGGCTACAGTTTCATCGTCATAGCACTTGATTGTGTTCAAGCCCTTGAATTTGAACGCGTTTCGTTTATGGCAGTCTACCCAGAGTTATTCAACTCGACTGTTTATTTCAAGCACAGCATGCCATTATATTCAGTCACAGTCCGATCTTCTGACGATGTAGTTTTTTTTCTAACCGTGAATTGATTTTTCAGTTGACGGGCGTACCCTTCACTCCCTTAGGGTCCGCTATAAAGAGTGCACCTTGTGAAGTAGCCATTTATTTTTGATCGTCCCCAACGTGTTTTTCAACACCGGCGTAAGATGCACACGCGGCTACGTGTGACCAACACGTCAGTGGGTATTGAACGGTCTGTAACTTCTGCACACCGTATGCTTTGAGTCCACGTCCTAACTGTATATGGGCTTAGTTACCCTTATAATTGCCTAAATATACCTGGCGCATACTCGCCGTAATTAAGCATCCAGGGTACGTCACTGTTGAAACGGCATGGGCGTTTAACCATATTAATTTGGTTCAGTCCGGTAATGAGGCTAGTTTTTAAATTACATGGTCGTGATAATTGTACTGTCTGTTTGCTCATTACGATTACGCTCAGGTGTCTCTTTCTTTGCTTTCGTAATTGTGCAATACAGTTTAGCGACAACTTACTTTCACCACTGATTATAACGTAGATGTAGACGCAGTGGCTTATGCATTCCACAATCGGCCATGTGCTTTTACCTTACGCCCTCCATATATACGTTTTTATTCACCCTGTAAACCACGGTGTTTTCTTCCGTATGGAAGACTGAATCACATGCAGGCTGATAGTGTTTAAATTGCTCAAATCTAAACAGGAGCTGTTGGTGTAACAGAAGTTTCAGTATTCAACCCCAGCTGACATCGTTATGACTGGTTTATCTTTCACTGATGTCTGTTTTACGTTTTTACCCCTGTCGGTAGCCACACAAATTCAGTTATCACACTAAACTATCCAATCTTCCCGACTACTCCGGATTCTTCCGCAATAAATAGCACTCTGCAACGTTTCACGATTGCTCATTTTGTCCTGAACATTGGTTGAACCCTGTGTATGCTTGCTAAACCATGGGTCAACCTCAAGAGTACGAAAACGAAACAGGCAAAACGTTCACCCGACCACCTCAACTTTAGCAATATCTTTTCTAGTTACAAGTCGACAATCTTTGCAACAGATGGACGTTCCGTAAAGTACAGTATTTCGAATTTCGTTTGATTAACTGGTAAAGAAAATGAATTATATACAAAGATAGGGAGACGAATCCTACAAAATCGTTTCAACCGATCGTTGAGGCACCCACGATTCTGTGCACAGAGGTGAAGAATTGTCAAAAGTTCACGCCTTCTAATTTCGTTGCCACTCCGTCGATCCATTGATACGGCCACTTTATGTGACGTACTTCTGCAACTGAATTGAAGTCACGCTACAGCCATTTCGATTCATCACTATGATACGTTGGTTGTTCACTTTAAAACTTTCTCCATTTCAACCGTTAAGCTGTGTATCTGGATATCTGTGTATATCTCGCAAATCGATAAGCCTTAGATTTTCTATGAGGTTTGATTCGGAACGATAGGCTGGCCAGTCCAAAACATTAGTACACGCGTTCTCAAGATACTGTCACATCGAGACTAGACCTTGTCACGGTGCGACGGTCTGCGCTTCTCCATGATCTGTTTTGCTTAACTGAACGGTATGATTATCATACGTGACTGGGGGTTGGAAGAAAGTGGGTACCTTTTTCCGCAAAACGTACTAGTTTTGGTACACTGCCATCCATCCGCTACCTTGGGATGCGAGTTTTTGAGCCAAAGACTGGTTAAGAACCCTAATCGTGGCAGTGTCGCATCATCATCATCATCATCATCATCATCATCATCATCATCATCATCATCATCATCATCATCATAGACAGCAATACATCAGTGGTTCACACTGATGCTTAACTGCCACACAACCATGAAGAAGAAACAAACCCTGTTTAGGAAGGGAGAAAAAAGGGAGAGGGTAGGGGACCTAACCATGAATATTCACCACCAATGATTCGGACGTACAACAGTATTGACCGGGCCGTCCTGTCCGCTGCATACAGCAGGGTGGATAGGTGAAAACATGCTACTATTGACCCTTCCCCCACCGTCATCAAATTTGGTTCTCCCGACTCCCATTTCTAGTAATTACTCTGCAGGCCCCACAACAAATATAGTTGATCGTAGTAACACTGCCGGTGAGTTCCATCTCTGACCACTCAGCCTCAGGTTTCCCTCTTGCTTTGATTAGACCTAGAATGCGAATTAATATAGGCGCTTTCAACTTTCGCACCCTAAAACAGATGGGTCAACAGGCAGCTCTCACACGAACGTTAGACTCGTTGCTGCACTTCAGAAACTAGAGTCTAGGACAGTAGTCAACGTATGGAACTAACAGCACCCACACTGCCTCCCCGAAACTGGTTGTACACTTCGAGTGACTCCACGACCGCCACTACCGGTCAGGTTGGAGCAAGGATAGTTCTCACCAGGACGGCCACAGCCGTATTGGCAGATTGGATTCTTGTTAGCGGTAGGCTGTGGCCTCCGCTTGGTAGGTTTTATTAAGGCCATTTCTGGACGCAAAGTCTTGAGAAACCTTTTCATTGTGTCTGTTTACGCTTCAGTTAATTGTAGTGACGTTGGTATCAAGGACGCTTTTTATTCGGATCTGGCATCTTTCCTTCGATCGACACATGGTTCTGATATAGTCGTTCTTGCCGGAGATATGAATGCTCAGGTCAGCCACCTTGGTGAGGTCGAGTCTCGTTTAGGTGACAGGCTTGAAATTGCATCGTAACAGCAGGTGACTGTTGCAAATGTGTTTTGAGCATAAACCATTTTTAATCCGCATTGGTTTTACGACATCGTGCTCGTCGTTGTTACACTTGGCGTTGACCTCTGCATTAGATTTGGTCTCAGGTAGACCACATAGTTATAGGTGGCGGTGCTGTACTGAGGACTGTCGTTCTTATTAGAGCACATCTGGATTCAGATTGCGCGTTGGCACGTTGCCGTTCTGATTTTACTCTTACTGGACAACTACCACACTGGCGGCAACTGTTGGCTGTTGAAAAACTGGGTATGCTGACGGTAAAGCATAGATATCAGACTAGCCTGGAGTGCAAGTTTAGCAATTGTCACCTCAAAGACCCTAATAGCGGCTGAGCCCAAATCTCGCAGGCCATTCATGAGGCAGGTATTGTTGCATACTACACGGTGGTTCCTGGGTTAACCAAACTTTGGATCTCACTAAAATTCCTGGGGTTGTTAGGTGTCAGACGAAACATTCACTCTGACAGTCTGCATAACACGTTTAGGAGAGATATCTGTAAAAAAGTGAAACGTAGCCTAATCACTGACTGTGGGGTTTGGTTAATGGAGAAAGTTGGGGAAACGAAAACTGCTTTGCTTCAAAGGACATTGACAGACTCTCTAAACTTCCCCTTGCTACTGGTCAAGGGTGATCGTCTGTCAGGAAGCTGTCGGCGAGGTGGATGGCACACTCATCCGTAAAACGTTTAGTAGGTTAGAACGTTAGACGAAACAGTTTAAGGGTCAGTTTAGCTGGCCTCTTGGTTATACTATGTTACCGCCACAAACTTGCAATGTAGCACACCGGTCGGTCGACTTAGGGTCATCTACTAAAATTCAGGACTACAATTGCATTTCGTCTCTCAAACGTAATAGGGCTGCTGACCCAGAAAGGGTAGAGTCGTTATTAGGGTCTTTAACTCAGTTGTTTCAACTTGTGTCGATGACCGAGAACAGCCCTGTGTTCTGGAGTCACTCGAAAATAGTTCCCATATCCAACAACGATAGTCCGGGGATCTTTCGAAACCCATAGGGGAATTACCAGGGTTCTGATATCCATTATACTTCTTTGATGCACTGCAGCTCGGGTGATAGACATTAGGGGAGAACAGGTACGGTTTCATCCTGAACAAGGACTCATTGGTCAAATGTTCACTCTGCCAAATTCCGGAGCAACGTCTTACGTACCGCCGGCCTGTAAAAATGCTTTTGATTCATTGGATCTATCTACACTTTTTGATTCGCTTGAACACAGAGGTGTACTGACGAAGTATGTGAACAGGCCGTGGGCGCTTCGGCACAGGTTAGGATTTTCGGTGAACTGTCTAACGGTTTCATCAGCAAGAGAAGCGTTTGTCAAAGCTGTCAACCTCCATCATTTTTGTTTAACTTTGCTATGGACAAAATATTGGGACTGTCTGTGGTACTCACAAGATGCCAGTGTAGACCTCCTTCCTGGTGGAACGCTGACTGATCTTGATTATGCTAGCGACAGGGTGTTGTTTTTGAGTCACTCAGGCAATACGGGAGCTATTTCGCGCTCTGCTAAATATTTTGAAACACGCTTCGTAGCCTCAAAGTGCAAAGTGCTTCTGTAAGACTGCCGTAATTACGTAGATTTAATGTTGGATAGTGAAATTATGGAGGTTGTTGATTAGTTTGTTTACTTAGGTAACCGCATCAGCGTCGGCAATAGAGAGAATGAAATAGAGTCGCATATCTCCACGGCTAGAGCAGCATTCGCTGATCTAAGCCACCTCTGGCGTCAGAGGCGTCTCTCTGATGTTTAAGTGTCGCGTACATTAGGCAACTTTGTGGGCTTTCACTGTAGGCTATGAAACTTGGCCGCTTTAGGTTGGAGAGATGAACTGTCTTCAGGTATCTGACCATCGATCTCTGCGTTAGAACGCTGTCGTCGGATGGCACCAAACGATTAAATAAGAAGGGGATCAGGAGGCCGGCTTTTGGATGTGTGTACCGAACGGGTTCTTTTGTTCAATCCCTGCGTTTACACACACTCAGATGGCTAGGATATATACTAAAGATGCCAGGTAGTCGTCTGATACACCGGCACTCTTTGCTGATACTGTGGCCGACTGGTTCAAGTTACAAGATGGACAGATGATAACCAGGCGTAGAAAAATGAAGTCGTTCATCAAGGGGTTGGATACTGTAGATCGGGTTTCTCTCCTGGGTTTGGGACCTCACGAATTATAGAGTCGGTGACCGGACATGTCAAGTGAGATGGCGGCTAATCGCGCCCAATAGCGTAAATATTGTTGTTTGACCGAGTTGTCTGTGAAGTAAATGCACTTGATGACGTGGAGCTGTGAAAGCTGTAAGGAACCTTGCTGATGACCTCTTACTTTCACATATAACCGAGTTGTTTGTTCACAAGATGTAAGCAATTTGGGGTTTAATGTTTGGGTTTAAGCATAATTCATTTTTGGTATTTCGATCGTCTTCCTTGCCTTTCTTTACTTTTTTATGTTGGACTTGCTTTTTTATGGTCTATCTCAGTTAACCATCAGCGCTGTCTTTGATGTTAGTGATGATGCTGATGACAGAAGCTTCACTCTAAGATAGTCGGAACCTCCAAGTGCTTCCAGAAAATTATCCGTCACATAGTTGAAGAAGAGAAGGGGGAGACCGGATAGGCTTATCGCACTCCACTTGAAGTGGAGAACGCTCGTGATAGGTTCCTATAAACGTGCCCTCTGCTTTCAGAGCCGGCATACTATTTCAAAAATTTGACAGTATACCGTGCCCTCTCGGTGATGGAGGACGTGTCGAGCAACCAGGTCTGAAGCAACCTTCGGGTCAAAAATACTGACTGAAAAGGCAGTGCCGATGTCCCCATGTGTGTTGCAAGACGAACATATGACGAATACGCTCGCGACCAAGCCGGAGACATGCCTGTCTTCCTCTTATTCACCGTAGAAGCCGCTGTATTTTTAGACCCTTGAGTATCTTGGATGCGATGCAGACACTACTACTCCTTGTATAGTTGCTACATGATGTTCTGGCACCATTTTTGAAAGTAAGGAGGACCGTAGTCAAGCCCCAATCACGTGGCTCCATTCCAGCTTCCCACGTGAAACGAATAAATGGGGTCAGTCCAGCCACCACCCTCTAACCACCGTCTTTGAAAAGCGCTGAAAAAAAGCAAGTTTTGGGCTTTATTAAGCTTCTGTGATTTAGGCTCCAAAGCCACTCCGGTTTCCGACGGAGGATCACCAGAAATATCATAGCTGGCCATCAACCACAGGTAAATGAATCGCATCAGGCCGGTTGAATTGTTGCTCAGTGCTCAACCATCTTTTAAGTTCGCCGCAACGGGCTGTAAATTTATCAGACATCATTTTCATATATAGTTTCACTGACATCCTTCTGACGGATAATTGAACAACGTACCGGGGGAAACGACACGCGGCTATTCCCTGATAAAAATGCTTCTCTGCCTATACGCAGTTTGCCTCTCAGCTTGTAGTGGTTTTCAGAATCAAGGAGAATCACTCAATCAATTCGCAAGTTTGGTATAATTAGCAGAAGGCAGCTTCTGCCATATTTAGAGGTTCTTTTAGGGCAGGCCTCCAAAGAAGGTCCGCACGGTTGTTGGGACTTCTGCCCAGCGCCTGTTTGGATCTTTCTATTGTTGTGGCCTGGGAAGTTTAGCTATCAGTACTGTTTACTATACTCTCGCCCAATTTCTAACCGACCATTTAATTCTCTTAAGCTAGTAGTTTCTGAGTAAACGACTAAACAAATCGATGGGAGCAACTACAAAGTCTGGGTCAGGGTGGATACTCCAACATGGACGACAGTTCATAATAAAGTGACCCCACTGATAATCGATGTTGATATAATCAGTTTGCGTTCATTGTTGAGCTGTGCAACGCAGTCTCTACGTGGTACTTTACCATCTTTTGTGCTGAAGTGCACGACTCGATATTTAGAATCCGTGCGGTGCTAGTAACTTTAATGGCCGATGGCCATTATATGTGCGCCGTGCTCGCCTACCGGATATGGCCGTAGCCGTTTGCCTTCTGAAGTAGAACAACGAAGTTAGGTATTTATGTAACCAAAAAACACAATGATTTTTGACTGCATGTTTCGTCTTAGAAACTTAAAGGGAGCATCGTTATGTTTATTAGCGTTTACAAGGCAACAGCGCTTTCCCGGTAGTTAACAAATGGGGAATGTTATTTTCGAACGATTTTAATAGTCGCAGACTTCTTCAGTTGTCACAGGTTCTGGAGAAGAGTACATTAGTGGGTTTATTTTGACTAAGACGTCGTACTAAATCGTTCTCCACGTTAGCTGTTCATCGTAGTGAGTACTACCCATCTTATTTGACGGTTGCACTTTGTATTCTGAATTTTTCTTAGCAGCATGCGGATGGTGCATCTTCTTGTATTCTGGCTTGAAAGCATTTCATAGTCCGGCGATGGGACTCAACTTTGCGACCTTACTGGCTATAGTGGCGTTATACTGCAACACAACCTGGATTGTTAGTAACGTCGTTTATTGATGTTTTTTGGCTTTTTTGTGTGTATAATCTGTGTTTCTTTCAGTATTTTTTGTTCCCGTTGGTAAGTTAACGTCATTGTTATTTTTGCTCCGTACTTCCTTCTGTTTTTGTCGTCTTTCAGGAACCTATTCTATTTGTCATTCGCAAACAGCAGCGGCTCTCCAGCACTCAAGTAACGCCACTAGCCTACTATTACATAATCAACGGGACGGTCCTGCAGGCCCCGGATTTAGCAACCCTTCTCAGTTCGCGTTTGTTGACCACAGTGAGCGGTCTGAACAAAGTTTTACAGGTTCGTAAATTGACTGGTCAGTTGTGTGGGCTTTACTAGAGGCATTTATATACGACGGTGCTCTTTTACTAACCTGCTTCCGGTTTCTGCACATCAGGGTTGACCATTGTGCAACATGTTTGCTTGCATCTGGGCTGAACGCCATCAAGTTGTTAAACTGGTAACTAGAATGTTTGAGATTGCTGTGACTCAAACCCTTCATTTTTATGTTGAGTTACAGTGAGTTGTTTACACATCACTGAATTGTTTATGGTCTCATTTAAAAAAAATTAGATGACCTGTACGTATTTGTGGCGATATAAGTACTAGAATTTAGAATTCCGAGTTTCATCGTCACTTTCGATAAACTGAGCTTGTCTCCATTTGCGCGACTTAAAGTGGGGCACATATCACACTTATAGTACTGTCTTGGCGTTATCTTGTCCTGCATTGGTTCTGTGATTACGAGGTTGGGTTCTGAATGGAACAAACGAAGCTGACTTCAACTTCATGGTCCATAAGGATGGGTAAAACAATAAAACGACGGAACCGTTTCCCCATTCAGAATTGCCAAACAGAGTCGATGGACGTGCTATCTGAAGTTTTGTTCAGCCGTTTAAAAATACTGTACTGCAGGTGGATATATATATATATATATATATATATATATATATATATAACACGAAAATCACGTGGAGTGGCAAATGTGCCACAGTATGAGAAGAAAGAAAGTATTGAACAGGCTTAATAAGGAAAAAGATGTAGAGGATGAAAGGGGAGGAAATCGCATCAATGTACACAAGTATTCGTAACACGAGCGTCGTTAATTTTTATTCTTCGTATGAAACAGCGTCCTCAAACAAAACCGTTCTCCCTATAATGACACCATTATGACAGTTAAGCATCAGTGTGAACCACTGATGTATTGCTGTCTATGATGATGATACTAATAATGACACCATGCTAAACACGCACTACCGCAATCGATCGGATGAGTTAGGTTGCACATTGCGTTTTCACTGGGTCGGCTACAAGGGCTTGTAATATCAGGTAGCTACGAGAACAGCGTTTGAAGTGCCATTTCACAAAGGTCACCAGCCCGATGTCGGAAGATAAAGGCCACAGAGTGCATACGCTTGGATGACGAGCTGTGTTTCGTCGCGCAAGTATGAAGATCAACTAAAAATACGTCGTAAAGACAATTCAACTGGCTTGCCGAGCATAAACACAATTGCTACATTTGGAGTTAATATGGCAACCTAATGACCTTATTTACGCTGACCAAGCTGTTGAGGACTTCCAGCTGAACACCAGCTGGGTTACTACAATCGTTTCAGTAGTGGTAAAACGGACGAAGTATTGGCATTTCTGTACACTAACTAAACAGCGGGAGAATTGAGTTGAGTTCATTTTGTTAAAATTGGTTTGAATTTCAATGATTATGTTCTTACATTTCCATTAATAGCTAGAGCTGTTCGATTTACTGTAAACCCTAGCTTCTTTCGCTTTATCTGATGCATTACACAGGCAGACAAACGCTCGAAATAACTGAGCATATAAATAGAAGGTTTCAGCCACGAATGCCCCCGTAACTGCCAAGCCGCTCAACGAAGAGCGTAAGAGACCAACTCCTGTCTCAAAATCAAGCATTAGTAAAGTATAGATTGGGTATCACTCACAGTTGATCGTAACTTTCTCATTCACACGGACTTTAGACCAACACATTTCGAAGAGAACCACTAAACTCGGGCTCTTTAGTTGTATGTATCCTTGTCATTACTGGGGTTTGACGGGGTTGGGCTGAGAGGTCTATAGGTTCGAAAACTACGGCCAAATGTGAGTGATATTCAGGTTTTGTCAACAAAACCTCCCACTATTTATCAATCAGGAGATTAATTTTATACTTCCAATAAACTGCTAACGTGATAGACCGAAAGTCTCCTGATGGTTGAAGAACGAAAGCGCAGGATGTTACTGCTGTCGGTGTTTTTCGACCCATACAAAGGAATTCTAGGAAAGACATTCGTCCTCTGGCGCGTCTGTGCCATGTTGGCCAACGGTTTAACTGAACACACTTTAAAGAACCTCTGACTGACGATTCAAATGTCGATTTGATTTTTGTCAGCGATGTATTGACCCTGGGGCTGTTGTGAGAGTACTGTTCAGTGATAAAACTACCTTTTATCTTAGTAGATCGGCCGCCGAATTCTTCTTTTTGAGTTACTGTTAGGAGGCAAATTCATCAAAACAATCTAGTCAGGACATTGGTGGCGACTGATGAAATCAGTCATCATTGCAAACCTGTCAGGCCTTCGGTGACGGCTGACAAAATCAGACATCAACAAAGCACTGAGGGGCACGTCGGACCAACTAGGAGGAAGTGTGAAAGTGAGCGTGGGTGTCACGCTAGCCCGAGGAACCAGTCAGAGCGCAACGCCTATGGAATTGGCCCTACTTGGCCATCTGGTCGCGAAGTGGCCTGAACAAGCGGACAGTGATTCAACAAGTAAATGGCCATATTTGGCTACTATTTCATGCTATATATTTACAGGCATTTCATTCATTTGTCTAACTGGTAGTGGGCAATACAGCGTGTTTTCCCGCACTCGCGTTCTTCTTGACTCTGCGCAAGTAGATTGGGTGAAGCCGCATAGCAGGGAGCCAGATATAGCATTCAAGTCGGAATAGAACGTTTTGGCAAGGAAAGGCGCGTTATATTCGTTATCGAGAATCCCAGGAGATTTTCGAGTTGTCACTTGCTGCATGGAACGAATGGTAATTGTTTGAGCTGATAACCTTCGTGCACATCTTGTTGGTCTGTCTTTGTTTGTAAGTGATGTCACGGGTAAGATTGGTTGGTCATTGTAACTGTTCTAAATATATATCTCAGAATGTTTCAAGAGTATTTCATCCCTCGTTCAAGTGTTATCTTTCATTAAACGGGCGAATCTGAGGTTTCAAAAACAGCGCGCCGCCACAATGAGCCGTGTGTGTTAGGTTATTTTGGTTTTATTTTTCTTAGACGTCGTACCAACTGTGAAGTACCATCGATATCGTCAGATGTGATACTGTCCTTGGTTTTATTCGAAGAGAACATTATATGCAACCAGGCGAAGGACTGAGATGGCTAAAGTGAAGCAGTGAGCCCAGTCCCAGAATATGCTCAGACTAATGTCGATGATACTTCCGTCACCTTTCCTATATCCAACTTTACTGTGCAACCAAAACCATTGATTGCAACTTGGGCACTCATTCTGAACAGTCGCTTATGTTTATGAACCTTTGATCTTATGGAGTTTTCGGCTAAGTCTGTCATCCTGCAACTCGCTAGTTCTTTGAGTCGTCTTTATAGAGTAGCATTAATGACTCAACAATGCCGGGCAACTTGAGAAACGGAGTGAGTAATGGTTACTGTCCGCTCGCCCTGACGTTAGCCTTTTGACTAATTAACTAATCATCTAGTCACGTAAGCACAATTTTATTGTGATCGTAGTCGTTGCGTTTCCGTACTTGACGGACGATCAACTTTGTTAATAATTTTGAAAAAAACCAAGGTAAATTGAACGAACGTACATTCATACGTCAGTAGTCTCAGTCTAAATGTACCTAACAACCAACCGGTTTGCGAGGCGTGAACCCCCGTTACTGAAGCCCCACAAACCTTATTGATTTCATTGTTGCTCTTTCCGAAGGTTTGGTCTACCACACTGCTTGCCTGCCAGAAGTCTCAACATAGTCTGTTGACGTCAACTTTCAAACGGCAATTTGTCCCCTACGCTTTTTTGTTAAATAGCCTAGCAGTTCCGGAGAAACTGATGGCTGAATCTCTTTCTATGTGTACTCACTTACCTTGTGTATGTTGCCAACCGATATGGTGTATCCAGCCGAAGGAGAGAAAGTGTGGTTTACTTTGAAGCAGATGGCTCTGACTAGCAATGGATGTACAAATATATGATCGTAAACACAAAAGCCGTTCTCACATAAATAAACCCATGCCAGTTCTTTGATTGTTTAACTGATGCGCAGAAACACCAACGCCCAATTCATTTCGATACTGCTAAATCGTTTTCCGTTGCTAAACCAGTTATCAGATGGAACCACTCTTCAGTCAGAACTGCCAAAACCTTGTGATCGTACGACTCGTCGTTCATGTGGTGTTTGTATACATTCCCAGAAAGCCAACTTATGTAAACAGGACATGCGAGGTAATCGGATCGGATCGGATCGTATTCTTTAATTGATAACTGACAACCAAACCACAGTCTGACAACTTAACTGTCTTATTCCGAAGAGCCACGAGATATACAAACCAACCAACGTGGTCAGGTTGCAATGCTCAATTGGTCAGAGGTCCTTGTGCGGTATATGTATATGTGAGTGCGTTTACGGGTATCCACTAACGCAGAATGACCAAGTTTCGGTGGTGAATTCAGCGGGTAGCGATGATCTTGGACGTACTTTCCACGACGAATACCGGTAATTTGATTATTCCAAATGGTGAACGGAGTAACCATTGTTACGTCGACACACTAGATGGGGTTTTAGTTTCATTTGCAATGGTTTATAAACGGGGTAACTTAATCTTCCAGCTGAGTAGTGCTCAGACACTAGGTCTCTAGACTGTAGCTCTTTATTCGCGGAATAACTGTTAGACTGATTAGCCCGAGAGCACATTGGTTCGGCGGGTGTACATTAATGTTGCGGTCTGTGACTTCACAATGAAATTGAAGGGTAGCTTGAGACAACAATGGAATAATTTCAGTCCGACACACCTTTGTTTATTTGTGAAAAACATGCTGTGGCAGCATACTGAGGTTCCGAAGCAGAACAAAAGCATTATATCCTACTTAATTCTACCGGTTGGTGACATGCCATAATGGTTACATCATGGTCATATGGCTGGTGTTGCTTGTTGGTTCATTAAGGTTACATGTGTGTCAGATAAGTTTTCACTATTATGACGTGTATCGATCTCACTTAGATAGGCACGAAAAAATAGACACGGCGATGTTTCATAGCATAGGTCTACAAACAATTGGACGACCTTATAGTTATGTTTTAGGGATGCATGTCGACCTGATTACCAAGGGTAATTCTGACAATCTCTGGCCGCGCTACCGCGTGTTGTCCACAACTATCTATTGCTCGGATATACTCGTTTACTGTGAAATTGACCTCTACCTGGATACCATTCTCCACTCCTCATCATTCCCAGTCACCCATCTACTGTGTGTTTGAACTAACCAACTTAGCATTTCAACTTAGCATCAACTCAACTTAGCATCTCAACCGTAGGCTATTATCGATATCCAGCAGTGTGTCTATGCACATATTCGCGTAATCGAGTTTTTTTGTTCCCCTCTAATTTCACCTGGCTTCAACTGTCTTCTTCCTGTTAGACTTTAGTTCCTTGCGCACGATATCATCCTTCCGATGGTTCCTATTCATGGGATGATCCTAACACTTTGCTCGGTCTCAATCCTGAAACTGAGAGCGGCATTGGAAATATCTCAAAATCGAATTCGACGTCATCCGCGGCTAATTCGCGATCTACACAGAGTATTCCAGCCAATTTGTTCCAGATACAACGGACCGACTTTTTGCTTGCCGAATGGGCCAATAGATTTCCACTACCGGCATCTACACTTGCCAATCCACAAACTGTACCACCAGCAACGCCATCAACAGTCACAAACACACCGAACGTTGGTCAGCCGGCGTCTAGTGGTGCTTCCCAAACTACACCCATGGTAAATCAATATTCCGTAAAACTCTGATTGAGAATTACGTGGATCATTGTTCTGGCTAATGTACACTTGTTCCCTGTCGGTTTGTTGTGACCTCTAGTGTATGGTTGTGTGTACAAATCGCTCATGCAGTTCAGCTATGTACGTATGCACATTTTCAGTTTTCTGTTATCTGGACCGCCGTTGATCTTGACAGGTGGTTAACAAATAAGTGCAAACGTAGTGATGAGAAAATATTAGTGAAGAAGTTAAGAACCCATGTAGCAGGAATTCAAGCTCGTTACCTACTGCGATGTTGTATCTAAAAGTGCTTCCAACCGGCAATGTGGATATCACACACTCCTCAACGTGACATGTGGCATCTCCCACCTCTGTCTAATGAAGCGGTCAAGGTCTTTATAACGCTTATCTGCGCTATTGTCCGGTTTCTCTACCGTTCATTCTAACCGTCATCAGTCACATCGAACAATGTGCAGTGCAGCAGACTCTCCGTCAGCATACGGAGCACATGACCCAACAACGAGGACGGTATTTTCGTTCTCTCGGATGTTGGACGTGTAAATTTTTGACTGTCACATTTCTGACACAGCCGGTTCGTTCGGTGAAAACTTATTGACATGGGTAACGGTTGTTGAGTATTGATAACTTATGCGCTTCTTATGCCTCCGATTTGTAGAGCCAGACAGAGCAATATAGTCGAGCGTTTTAGGCTGACTATTAACCTAATCACTTTGTCCTCATATTCGGATTTTCTGAAAATAGACGTACTGTGAACATAGATGTCTGATTACTGATGTCGTGGCTAAGGTGATCGATTCATCTTCATGAGCAGCAGAGCCCCGTTGACTCAGGCCTTGTTTGTCTCCCATTGATTCGGTTGATTTTTTTTATCCGCGAAGTTCTGGTGGAAAATGAAGTTTACTACTGACTCGCTTTTAAGTAGCTGTTTTATTTTTATTTATCAATACTGCATCATCTACTAAGTTTAATTGTTAAAATATCAATTCTCGTTGGCTACAATTGCATAGTCATTGATCACGTGACTATGCAGCCGCCAGTGAAACGGATCAGCGACATACCCAAGTTGATGACATTATTATGAGACCGTTGAGTTACCGTTTTACCCTTGCAGCTCAGCTGGAATGTCTTCATTTTAGAAGAGACCCAACTGCGAAAAATCTGGACCTCGGCTAGACTCGAGCCGGTGACAAACACAGCATATCCAGATGCGGCAAGAGCTCTACCAGCTGAGCTACGAAGCCACTCTCGAAGCTCAGAAATTTCACATCTGCACATAGTTACCCACCTAACCAACTGTGTCACATGTAATCGACCAAATCATTCAGCCGATTGACTGCCCGACCGGGATTTATCGATCAGTTGACGCTGCAGTCCACCGACGCCACCGATAGGCATTCACATTGTATTACTGATTAGCAGTTTGGCAGATTTGGTAATTCCAAAAAGACCCAATTGCGAAAATTGTGGACTGGCTGGATTTGAACGAGCGACAAAAACAACATGCCCAAACACGGCAAGAGCTCTACCAGCTGAGCTACAAAGCGACTACTTTCCCTTTCGGCTCCCAAGTGGCAGTGCCGTTGTAGTCAGTGACTTTGGTGTTTCATTCTCGTTCCTCTCTTTATACCTTCCCATCTTTGGGACGTTACCGTTGCTGTTGTTCGCGTTCTGTCATAACCACGACCAATAACGGAAAAACTCCATTGCGCCAGATTCGCACGTTCGTTTTGTTTCCCCATCCATGCTTCAATACGGTTTATATGACTTCCGTATCCATTTCCTTTTATCTTCATCAGGTTACTATCAAGGAAGAGGCATCGACCGGTGAACTCCACCCCCCATCGCAGTCGAGACCTGCGGTGAAAGCACCCGTATTGTTGCCCGGTGTTGGACCGAATGC
>JTDE01004582.1:0-24357 GCA_014338405.1 Paragonimus skrjabini miyazakii | reverse complement strand
TTCTCAGTCTCCGCACCTGGACAAAAAACCGCGCTTGTTGTAATCGCCGCGGCAGTCAGTCGATTTGAGACGTCATACATTCTTCCTGATCATCTGTCAGTTGCTTAGTGGATTTTAGATGGTTGAACGTCATTTCACAGTGTACACGCTGTTATTTTTTTCGGTTTCACTTTTGAGAAATATACTATCTCAAGTGCTTCAATAATAACCATGTACTGCTGTATGTATTGTACCATAATTTGCTGTAGCCGACTTTTCACTGTGGAGGAAACTGGCGTTTTTCAGTATACTTTTGTACCAACGTATCTCATTGTGAATTCGAGATGTTCAAAGAGATCGACAACTGCTTCGTGGCTACATCTTACTCTGATCTAAGATATATTCATCTATGGTTCGTGCACAGCATTAAGCAGTGCGTTATTGGTGTTTAGCTGATTCCAATCCCTTGGAAGACCCTAGCTGGAATTTAGGATGGATGCTGTCAAAACACGTTAAAGTATATTCTGAAAATGGCATAACCATGACTGCTTCTGCCGCCAATGCTTTATCTATGTCGTGGTACCCAGCTTTCTGGTTTGATATTGTGGTTGTTTATTCGGCTAGCACGTCCTAATAATCTCCGAATGAACGATGTAGGTCGTATGTATCTGTGAGGTTTGCATAGAACCCTTATTGCAAACCGTCCTACGTTGACGGAAAACGTCTACGTCCGCGCCAGTGTGCAAGTCACTTTGGCCAGAAGACTTGCCGGAGCCGCTTCGAGAGTTTTAATTTGGTCCGCAGTAACTCAGTGATAATGACATTCGTTGATCCATCACACGATCGCAGATTCAATCCCTATTTGCCACAACCGTTTATATCTACGTTTGGGCAGTCTGACAGCATGCACCCCACATGAGACCCTGTCACTGGGCGGTGGTCATTTTGTGACGTAAACAATAAAAGTTGTGATCTCCACGTGATTGTGTGACCTCTAACGACTCGGTTCCTTAAATGCTCCCGGGCTTCTGTGCGCAGTTATCTGATGCACTGGTCATTTGGACCTTTCTCTGCCGTGAATTTTTACTCATTTCTTATGTTCAACTATGCATAATTCTGTGTTGATTCTAGCTGTCAGACGTTAATAATGCAGGATGTGGAGACGTAACGTTTGTAAACTTCAAGGGTAGTCAGTTTAGTGTGTGAAAAGAACGTTTAGAATCTGCCACATACGATGTTTGGAAACGTAGACGACAAATACGCTTATACTTCGTCTAATTTATAAAATGTTGTTTGAATTACTGACTGTGGATTGTTTCTTCTGGAGACTTTCCGTCCGATCACTACATTTATGATTGCAAATTTGGATGGTGTGTGTGATTTCTTCCGGTGATCAAAGCAGCACGAGATGGACCATTATTTCATTTTGCATTCAAATCACTAGGCTACGGTGCTTGATTGCAATGACCTCTAAAAGTGTAGATTGCTTCGTGCTTTTCGCGTGACTAACAATCCTGTAGACTTCTACCGTGTGGAATCATGTTGTTTGAAGCCGGTCATTTTTTAAGACCCACTCTGATACAAGGTCGATTTTGCCACAATCGTTTCCGTCCCACTAACTCGGGTATCCGCTCACACATGAGTTTTCAGAGATATTGTTAAATGTGATGTGCAAAATGGTTAGGTTTGTTCTCATACATTCTAGTTGCTGTGTGCTACAGCGAAGCTCAGTTTTATCTTTGCATACGTTAGCGTCTTAAAAATGTGATGAGGTGAAATTGTTTTTGAGTGGAACAGTATAAATTAAGATGGTATTGATTTCACGATGGTTACATACAAACAGGTCACACTTCAATAGTAGTTTTTAGTTTATCGACCAATCATATGAAATAATCTCCATTGGTAAGTATTGGAAAAAAATCAGCTTACTGACTTTGGAACATGTTCGTCTCAATTCATGAAGTGGCTCTTCGAACAGTTCTGTGTAGATGGTACGTGTAAATCCCTTAAACTATAGGTGTGGATGCTGCATCCGAATAATCCGTCTTTTTACCTTGGAGGTCACGGGTTATTTATATGAGATGCTCTGTTTCCATTTCTATCTCTGGTTTACTGCAGTATACAAACTCGGCGGAAACTCTAGGAACTTGTCTGCCTCCGTCTACAAACTAGCAAGTTCTGCATGAACCTGTCCATCCAAGCAGCTTAGAACTGTACCAGTTAGTTACATACTCATGAGATTCTATATTGCAGCCGCTTCCATCGACCGCCAAAAAGTTGTAAAACTGCGGGTGTGATGTTCACGTAGCATACCCGATAGTTACGATCGCTTTTCCACAACAGAATGCATGATGGCACTCAAATCGTTCCCCGGAATGTTTGTAAGTAGGTGTCACCCATAGGTTTTCTTGGACGTAAGTAGCATCAGCAAACACATGCTTTCTTGTATATCACTGGTGTCGTCTCTGTTGATCGAATAATACTTGCGAGTCATTGAGCATTGTTATAATCGGTTTCAATGATGTACAGTTTTTACAGGTCTGGGCTTTTGTTAATCTTATAGTTCAGGTGATGTTTTTATCACATTCCTATTGTCTAAGGTTTCACTACGCCTATCAGTTTACGGTGAACACTGGACTTTTCCTTTTCTGACGTGGTTCCCACTCTTTTCAACAAATAGTCAGGATGGTTATGAAACATCACTCTGGATCAGCGTCTTCCATTGGGGGATTGGATTCGTATGTGGGCGATTAGATGCTTAACTCTGTAGGGGTCGATTGATTTATAAAATGGGTGTCAACGATGACGGTTAACTTCCACTACTATGGACGTTTTATGACTTGACGGACTGCACATCACCTTGTTGGTACAGGTGATATTCTGACTAGACAGATCGTGATATTGCTGTCTTCCGCAAGCTGAAGTAGCTTTCGAAACACGCCGCACCTGCGCGCTATCATACTTCCGAGTAAAGTCTGTAACCGATGTCGATAACTGACTGATTATTTTGCTTGTTATCAAACTAATCTGACAGCGTAGTACATCTCAGTATGTGAAACATTATCCGCCCCGATTGTACAGTTTTTCTGCCGTCCTTGAGATTATCGGTTACTGACGAAATGAGCGGAGGTATAGAGAGTCAGCAATATGTGCATTTATCCAGCTATGCATTGTAGATGTAGATGGAGGAGCCGTCGTTAAGAGACACTAAATCATTGTTAACGACTCGTACGATTGATCAGATTGGAGGGAGCGCACAATTCGATGTACAAAGGACTGTTGATATTTTGAAGGAAAGCAAACGTTACTGAAGAATGTGGTCTTATCTGCAGCAGCAGTAGATCGCCTAAGTGGGTTAGTCTCAGTTAAAGAGAAATTTCATACCTTTTTACTGTCCGTTTTGTCATTCATCGTCAAAGACCGATTTTCTTGAACGTTGGCCATTGTAGTTTCAGCAATGAACAGGATGAAAGTGCAGTCTTCAAACAGTGGGTTGCTGCGGCAAATGTATGAACACAGCGACAAGAAAGCCGAAAGCCTTCTGTTTCACTCGGTGGCACTCCAAATGTTTGTTACTGTAGAACATGCTCTATGTTTACCTCAGAGGCCACTGGAGCATCACTAGATCTTCATACTCTGTGGTTAAGGCAAATTAATAACGCCCGTCCTACAGCTCGGCAGATTCTGTCGTGGAGAAATGCATAGATATTATTAAATGCTTGCGAGTAGATATACACAATCAGCGTGAAATACACGTTCAAAATGGTACGATCCAAGAGCGTTCTCGATTGTCACTTATCGACTATGAGTGAACGTGACCAAATTCACTGTGACGGCCAAAGCGTTCTTCGTCCGGACGTGAGGATGTTACAGAAGAGGAATTGACGGCGATTAGAAAGAAGTTCATCTGGATGTTACCGTCATGTTTTTTTAGTTAATTTACATTGCCTCCACAAGTTAAATTCGACTTCTGCGAGGATGCTGAATCTCTACATGGATTGAGGTATATTTAGTGCATACTCACCACGAAATGAATACGCCAAATAGGCAGTCTCAAGGTAGCATTTTTAATTCCATTATGATGGAAGCTGGTGCTAGCATTTTCATGAAGAGTTTGAATCTATCGGAACAAAACGTCGGTAGGGAATTTTATTGCAATTTCTCAGTGTGATAGGCTCAGGAGATACCTATTCAAACAACGATCCTGAAGAAATTCGTTTGTGACCGCACATTTTAAAACGGACTTGTGATGTTCGTTGTGACGACTTAATTATGCCGGCTGATTTCACCAACTCGTGACTCAGAGATGGAGTGACTGAATTCGAAAATGATGGCCCGAAGTAGGTGTTCAACAGCAATGCATATCAATCTGACAACAGTAGGTTTTTGAGAAAATCGAACCTGTTTATATTGTTTTCTCATCCTATCATCTTGTTGATCCACGATTAAATCCGATTAACTATATGTTAGTTATGAATCGAAGCTGTTTGGAGTATGCTACTTGTGGTTACTTGTGACTGCTAGTGCACAAGTTAATTTCAGCTGTTTTGTATTCGTCAGAAAATATCAATCTCGCAGGGTCACAACAGATAATTATGTTACATGGCACTTTAATTACTGTGTTGATGAAACTAACCGTTCCGGGTGCTTTATTACTGAATATTGTAAGTATAATATAAGATATAATGTAATAGTGTAAAAATTGCAAGGCCTTATAAAAAAAACATATATTGTGGTTGGGCTCCCACTAAACGATGTTTCTTACTATGATATTACTTGTACAGGAAATGGTTTCCTTCTGTTCAAGTTGGGTGAATTGCGCAGCTAGTTAAACTAACCAACAGTCAAGTTGATCCGATTTCTCTTCACTCCAAAAAATAACGAGTTCATCGAAATTTTTAAAACCCAATATGCTACTAATAAAAATAGTGGTGCCTATCAGGCAACAACGAGAAAGTAGTGTCTAACAGCCACTGTATCCAGAACCTCTGACACAACAAAACTATATATAGTACAGCAAACCACACATTTATCAGTCGCCTCGGCCACGAACAAACAGTTTATGTCTGCCACATCTGTTCACAAATGTTTGGAACCACAGCGAGAAACGCACAGCACATGTATATAAGCCGATAAGCAACATCAAACCGCATCGCTAACGAAGCACAATCCAAACAGGGCACATGATCCAAGTTGTTGAGGCGTTCTCTGTAATTTTTCAGCACAACTGAGAATACATTCTTCAGCATGCTGGGGAACGTCACAGTCCGCTTCATGCGCTGAAAAGCAGGTTTTATTGGGTCCACCACTAGCCTGGCAATAATCATTTTAGTATCCGTCTGTCTAATATCTTAAACCATGAATGTCGCCTTGTAGAACTCTGTGTTAGTGCTCAAAATCACTTATATGTCAATGTGTGATCAGAATGCACAGCCAGACTAGCGCATCTACATGATAGGTTATTTGAAGTCAATTTGAGCACCCGAAGATCCAGTAAACAAAATGTACCACTGGTCTTGACGATCAACCGTTGGAAGTAAGAGGAATGACCATACAATCAGCTTCCCCTACAGCAACATCCGAGGTTGTAGGTATATTGCTCAGCTGGACGGGAATCTTGCCAACAACTGCATCTGCTGATCTATTAAAATCAATGCACGGTATGGTGCCCTGAAACATGTCCACAACCTATTAAGTAACAGTTTACGCAAGCACAGTTAGAAGTACACTCTTTGGGCTTAGAATACAAACTCCCACCGGAGGAACTCAACCGGTTAACGACTCAAGTTCAGTTTGAAATCCTATACGACCAGCTAAAAGAGTTGTCTCCCGGTTTACCGGAAATTGTGGGCTGCTTTCGCGCTCAAATCGTCGATGTTTCGCATCGGTTCATATTGTCACCCATTCGCTAGCATTTCTTTCTACTCTGTGAACATTATGAGGCCATCAAACAACTGAGACAGATGTGGGACGTGGCATTTCTGAAATCACGAAAAGGCACTGACATTGTCATGTTGACTAGAGCTGATTATGTGTTGAAAATGCGCACCGTTCTGGCTGATGATAGAAAGTTCAAAGTTGACCATATGCCAGATAAACTGAATAAAACTGACATTCTGGTGAAAAAAACAAATATCGAGGGAGATGCAAAGTTGACCATATGCCAGATAATAACATTTTAGTGAGAAAAAAACGAATATCGGGAAAAAACTGCAAATTCTTTCACTGCATGGATGTATAAGTGAGCGGTTGATCGTCAAGACCAGTGGTACATTTTGTTTACTGGATCTTCGGGTGCTCAAATTGATTTCAAATAACCTATCATGTAGATGTGCTAGTCTGGCTGTGCATTCTGATCACACATTGACATATAAGTGATTTTGAGCACTAACACAGAGTTCTACAAGGCGACATTCATGGTTTAAGATATTAGACAGACGGATACTAAAATGATTATTGCCAGGCTAGTGGTGGACCCAATAAAACCTGCTTTTCAGCGCATGAAGCGGACTGTGACGTTCCCCAGCATGCTGAAGAATGTATTCTCAGTTGTGCTGAAAAATTACAGAGAACGCCTCAACAACTTGGATCATGTGCCCTGTTTGGATTGTGCTTCGTTAGCGATGCGGTTTGATGTTGCTTATCGGCTTATATACATGTGCTGTGCGTTTCTCGCTGTGGTTCCAAACATTTATTATTACTGTCACCTTCTCATAAACCTTCCAGTCATCCCCTTTTGAATGGAAAGAATTAGACTCGCTGTACTTAGAGTCAGTTACTAGTGTGTATGCACGCCACGGCCAAGACCAGGAGTAAAACTTCGGCCACGCTTTTCATGAAGCAGCCCTGTTGACCAGTACACCATTCATCTCACATTGGGCACGACTGAATTATCATATGTGAACACTCAACTACTTTAGCTGATGAACAGTGACCAGTTTGCCTGATCGCCTCAAGAGAAGACCTAGTAGCTGCTCTAATCGATGACCCCACGACTAGGACTTCTCTGCAGATCGAAATCACATGAATCATTAAATTTGTTGAGCAGTAATTTGATTACTCGTAAGTGGTAGGGGGTTTGGTTGATATGTTATGGTTTTAGAATACTAAAATTATTTGAAATGTCATTATAAAACATAAACGCTAGGCCAAATAAATGAAGTAGCAATGCGCTAAGCTCTTCGTCAACACCATATTTGACAACTACTCCACTCAGTTGAATGCTTCTCCAACTGCGCTGATAGAGATGAAGAAACATTTAGTGTTGGATACATCCGAATTTCGTTTTAGAAGCACTGATTAGAATCAATTCTAGATCGCTACTTAACCTCCTTGATATTAACTCAATATCGTTTATTTAGGAAAAATCAGTTAAATTTTGGAATAGGCAGTAATAATTTTCTTCTCCCTTGCCACTCATCAAATTAACCAATAGTGAAATTGGTAAATTATCGCGGTCCACGAGAGTACATATTGCAAATAGTTGATACAGAAGGATGGACACAGTTTTAAATGCGTTTAACTAATCTAATGGTGAAGTGATGACGAATGTTTTCACACTTTCATTTGTTGTAAATGCAAACAACTCATCCGTTTTCACAACCGAATGTACCGTTTAGTGTTTCACTAGTTAATGCAGCAATAACAATGTCATCATGTGGCTGAATTGTTGGAGATTGTTTTGCCTTTGTCATCGGCTGTATCTCTTGGCAGTTTAATCAGCATCGAAGTGATTGTTATACTGTTTTGCACAATCTTGCATGTTGTGTTTTGTTTGTTTCGTTTTTATCCCTATTCGTACAACATATGTGGCTACAGTAACACTTGTTGGTCATCAACTTCTCCCGATAACGTTGTTCTTTCAACGAATTCTTTATTCTTCTCACTCTACAGCATTTTGATTCACTGCTTTCACAGCACCAACACTAATTGTCCTCACGTTATTTACTTTTTAATGGTAAATACCACGAGTTTATTGTAATTTTACGATTTCACAAAGCTCTTGCATATTGAATCCCAGACGAACCACTATGGTCAAAGTTGATCCACGTTTATTCCGTCTGGCCAGTTTAGGCGATCTAAAACCTTAGTCGTCTATTTTGACCCAACTCGAGCTTAAGCAGGTGAGTTTGAGCATCGATTATCCCATGCATACGTGTGCGCTAGCGATCACCCAAACTGTTCCGCATATGCGGTCTGCTCTTTCTGTTCGACTGAACCCTGATCACAAGCAGCAATTAATCTGGTTATAACGAGAAGAAGGTGGGACAGATTACAAAAACCGGTCAACCGAGAGAGCAGTGAGAAAAGCTTAGGCAGTTTGCAGATTAGATAATTTGGAGGAGACACAATCGCGAAAACTGTGGACTTCGGCTGGATTCAAACGAGCGACGGAAACAGCATGCCCAAACGCAGCAAATGCTCTACCAGCTGACCTACGAAGCCACGCCGGAAGCTCAGATGTATTACGTTTGCACCTAGTTACCCATCCAACCAACTGTTTCATATGCAATGCACCAAAGCGTTCAGCCGATTTGGTGCATTGCATACGACGTTTGGTTGGTTGGGTAGCTAGGCGCAAATGTGAAACATCCGAACTTCCGGCGTAGCTTCGTAGCTCAGCTGGTAGAGCATTTGCCGCGTTTGGACGTGTTGTTTCTGTCGCTCGTTCGAATCCAGCTGAAGTCCAGATTTTTTACAAATGGGTTTCTTCTAAAACCTGTCCATACGGTGACTGGTCGATTGCTAGATGTTCATGAACGTTTGCGCAAACGGCCGTTAGTGATGTGCCAATAGCAACGGCAAACCGTATTATTGATCCGATCGCCATTTCCGAGTTATGGGTTGCTGTTCATCTCGTCTTAAGGTATGGATACAGTCTATCTTGGATTACCACTTTTGCACTGGCTACGACAACAAGGTCGTGGTTTCCTTACAGTGGGATAATCAAGTTAACAGCAAAGAAAAAATCAGTGGAAAAGAGGCGTTGATCTTTATAAATACTTGACTGGTAGTACTGGTAATTAGGCCAATTTTAGCCAGTCGTGGTTCACCGTCACTCGCGTACAAGCTCGATCTTTCTTAGTAAAATTGGATATTAATCATCTCGTGCTGAACGTCGATTGACGGATCAAATCCAACTTGTCAGCATTGATCGCTGACATCAATGTGATTACCCAATATTACTTTTGCTGTTGCATGTGCATTAATGTATTAACTGTCGGCGTGCATTCATAAGCGCCGTTATCACGACAGTGTTGGACTTTTGTTGACCTGACAGGACTGAAATCCAACGGCAAATCAAGCTGTCGCGATTTTATTACATAATCGAACATATTACCAGCGATTTCTCAGAATTTTGCATTGTGTCCAAAAAGACAGTCGCCGTCAATCTTAAAATTTTTTGATGCTCGGTTACCAATATCGAATGCCTGATTAATTGGTTGATGATAGGATAGTTAGAATGAATCCCAACTGATCGTCACTATCATTTAACTTGTTTTTCTCAAGAAATTCACAGAGTTCAGATCCCCTGCGTGTGCAGTACAATATTGCTTCCAGTTTTTCTTTTCACCGTTTGCTTTGCATACTGATGTTTTGTTTCAGATCATTTCCCAGAAGTCATTTCAGTTACACTAGATGCATTTACGGAATGTGCTACATTTTCCTCCGCTAGGATCTGGTCCCCGTCTGTTTTGTCATAACTAAAATTCAGTAGTACTTATCGACGCTTCACCGTTTGGTCCGTGGGAAATTCACAAAAGTGGATTTACGTTTCATAGGCATTAAAAGACTCAGACGGGATATTGTCCGATACTTTTGGAAAAATTAGCAGTTTATTGAGCAGTTATATTGCTTCATAAGTACAGGACTAGAGGACTTGCTACTGCTGGGACAGAGTATGATGCCACGGAGATACTGTTTATTTCAGATAAGTTGTGGATTCGCTCGCCAACTGGTATGTTGCAAAGTTGGAGTGTTGCACTGGTGTTTATGTGTGTATTGCTGAACTAATCTCGATATTTGGCTACGCTCTGATTAACCGTGACTGACGATGACAATCCACCTGCCTTGCATTTTATCGGCTACAGTTCTGGGTCATTTGGCCGCTTGTATATTTCTTTAAAGCAATGAGACGCGGTATGTAAGCAGGCTGTGAGTCTCTACTTTGGCTACGAGCCCTATACGTTTACTACTGCGGTATCATGTTACTGATTACTACGTTCTATAATTTGGTGTCTGTAATCGTACGATCGTGTGCAGAAAGGTCGAACGAATTGTGGACGGTATACACTCGGATTCCCTTGTGAGTTTTCTGATATTGCTCACCAGTCGTTTTGTTTGGAGCGGAAATACTCGCTGTTTCGATTTTGTGATATGTGCTTTAAAAATGACTTGGCCTTCTCAGCGTAAACGTAAATTTCATGTATACTACGCTCATTGGGTGATATTTTCAACAGCACGGAAGGAAACAGTTAACCTTGATAACAAGAGTTGCATTTCCAACATACTTTTGTAGGGATAAGATGAAATCTGTGAACGATCTTACTTAGAGACGGTTTGATACAGAATCAGACTTTTGTCGCATAACGGGAAGTGGCGTTAAATACTAAAGTTTTGCAACCAGTGTATGCAAACTACTATTTCCATACCTTTGGCAACTTTTATGCGTTGATCTTTTTGAAGATACTCAATTGTGAAAAGCCTGGGCTAAGACTGGACTCGAAACACCGACTGAAAAAGCATACCAAGACACGGCAGTTACTCTGCTAACTGGTTTACAAAACCAGAAAGCTGATAGAGCACAGGCTGTTTCTGGACATGTTGTTTCTGTCGCTGATTCGAGTCCAGGTGTATCCCTGGAACTTTTGCAACTGAAATGTATAATCTGCTACACTGCTCCTCACTAGTAGATTGACATCTATTTTCTTTAGTGGCCAAAGTTAACTTGTAAACTTCCACCTCCGAGTTTATAGTTCTTGTCTTTCGGAGTGTTCACTTGGGGCTTACCTACTGATTTTATTGTTCATATCTCGGTTAATTGGCTGACAGTCGTTTGATAATGTACCACTACTGCTGAACATTTGTGTTCAAGGAGATACACTAATGGGTGTCAACGTTTATCATAAGACGAAACGACCTTGGATCAATTCAGGTAGTTCCGGAATAATCAGACACATCTGATGTACGTTCATAGACTTGATACATAAGAGCAAAACTTTATGAAACACATATGGTTTTTAAAGTTGTACTGATAACTAGGTCACTCTGACATGACGCAAATTTACCCAGCAATGAGAAGAGTCACAAGATTGTCCGGCGGTAAATTCTGAGAACCTGAAGACGGTCACCATATCCATAATGTATCAGTTAGGCTTCTGTATGGTGTTTTTCGAAAGTGTGATGTCAAAACGGCTGGCTGTACGTCCCTTATTCCCAGTTTCTTTTATCTTCGAATGATCTAGAAGTTACTCAGTACTTTCACCAGAAGACGAGAGAAAGCTGGAAATTTGTTCTTCTGAATAGAGTGCGGGTTTTACCAGGAGAGCTTTCGAATGCAGCTAAAATTGTGTGCTACATTTTCTTTCTAAGGTTTCCACACCAAACGACTGATACTTGGAAGGAATTAATAAGAAAAATCGCGTAATTGATGAACCCTCACGTACAGTTATTTCGGGTATTCTTTTTGTGTTTATTGGTCCTCGTGCTACAGTTTTGCTGCCCTGCTTACACTGTTGAATAAAGAGTAGACAAGGCTAGTTTACATCAGTTGGTTGTCTTGGAGTTGACACGAACAGGGCCAGATTGAATGCAACATTGGGAATTAGGAACTCCAAATAGCTTCAGAAGTCACACCTGGATTGGGTTTTTATGCATAAACAGTAAGAAGGAGTCTCTGAACTGTTTGTGGTAGGCCATAAAGAAATGGGATGATAAGTTTCCTTTCTTCGCGTCTCGGACAGTGTTGAATCACAGGTCTAACCTCGATTTCACTTAAACCAGCGCGAGGGTTTGGTCACTGAGTTGCAGGCGATTTCATCCAACGACGTCAATGTGTATCAGTTAGAATTTGAATTTCAAATAGTTCCAGAAATTGTACTTGAATTTGAACCCTCGACATAAGTGATAGGAAGGCTAGCCGTAGTAAGCGGTTTATCTGTATGGCACAACAGCACCGATTCACAGAGTAACGCCATTGTTTGAGAAATCAGAGTATCTCACTGGTTGAGAGTACTAGTACATAAAATGTCACAAACTACAATCTGATTGTGTCAATACTGAAGAAAAAGTGTGGCAAACAGCGGATCTACTTCACCAGTAAAGATGTAGTATCTTGGAGCGATGTCGAACTGGTCGGGCGTTAGACTGTTCTCTGTATCGGTGTTGGGATGGCCGGGGAATCGAATAGTTTCCAACCACACTTTCCATGGCGATTCCTTGCACGTTCACACAGTTGGACTACCTGACCAACTTTTCACCTTAAATGAATGAGACATCTAAGTCATCTGGTTGTCTACTTCATGGTACCGATCGATTTCGTGATTCTTGTTTCATGCTGAAATTTTATTTGACCACTATTTTTATTCGACTTAGCACAATTCCATTCAACCCGCAGGATGACCACTAAACATTAAGATTTGGCATTTAGAAAGTTGGCTGTTGTGTCACAGTCTTGTCACAAGACGTTCGATAGAAAATTACTCATGTAGAGACTCGAGGGTGACATGGACATCCGCGCAATAAAAAGTTAAGAAAGGCTAGTACACACATGGGGTGTTTTCTAGATGATTGGCAGGAGTGAGTTCCCCTTTCTGGAGAGCTGTTTCGAAAATCTGACCTACAAGGACTTTCCGCACGAATGTTTGCCATCATACTGAATGAGTATCTCAGGTTGACGATCCTCCGACCCACTGACAAAGTCCTGTAATGAGACTTACCCTTCTAGTAAGGACATCGGCTTTTCCAGAACGAACTCCTACTGTTTCTACGCGGCTATCAACGATATTCGCGAAGGAATGTCCAATCAAACGGGGTGGTGGCAGGTACACCCGATTAGTGTGAACATCACTCAGCCACCATTATTTAGCAAAGGTCACCCGTGCGACCGACCGACATGGGCGAGTGTGCGCACGCAAATTTGAAGCGAGGCGACAGTAACAGCCACTCTTTTCCGCGACTGATCCATTTTGCTGATTAACGCCAATCGACCCTGGCCGTTTGGTTTCCCAAGAGTGTGTGATGTACAAGTGTAGTTTGTGTCATTTAAGTGCCAGAGGCTACCATGTTTAAGGATGCAAAAATTGGCAGGTGCTGGTTTCCTTGTCATCGACCCGTCAAACGTCAGGCTAGTGGTAAATTTTGAACAGTCTATTATCCATTTCGGATACACAACGCCCCTTCTCATTACCACAATTTGATCCTTGGGTCAGCGGACAGGTTTGTTTTATCACCCTTAATGTTTCTTGGAGTTCTCTCAGGAGTAAGTTACAATTTTTACCATAATTGCTGATTGTTATCTATGACACAAGGGTTCTTGATTTTGATAAATTTTGACACAACCCCTCTCATACCATATGACCTCCATGTAAGAAAGATTCCATCCACTCATATGCTGGTATGCTGTGTTGAAATACTGATGATTCCATCTTGTTTGTTCAGATACGACTTAGCGAAAACCGTAACATACATCCGAGCAATTAGAAACTCCGAAATTTGATATAGCATCCCGACAGGCGACAACACTCTTTTCCTTGACCCCGCTTGGGATGGTTGGTCGATTTCACATCTGTCTATGCTTTGCGGGTTTATGCCACAGTGTGATTCGTGCAATCCTCAACTTGGTGGAAGCATATTCTAGGTAGCGCATATTACCTCGCAAAACAGTTTAATGGAACCTGTCACCGCAACACAAACAATATTTTATTCTCCGTGCCTTGTTGGCTCAAATTCGTCAACGTTTCATATAAAAGCATGTAGAAGTCAGCTTGTCAGACTCTTCAGTAACTTTCAATAATGACAAAAGGTGATCTATAAAAAACCGCCAATTAATGGGAGTCATCTATGTGAAGCTATTATTTAGATAACCATAAAAAGTACAGCAACCAATAACGTCAAAATATCATTGAAATCTTTTCAATCGGGACCATGATTTGGAATACAAATGTTAATACAACTTTAGAAAAATGTTTTAAAATAATTCCAAAGATACTCCCTGTTGTATAGTTCATTACTAGCATCCACGTATGAAATGCTGGGATGAAACATGTCTACCTTTAGGTTAAAATATTCCGAATGCCACAGTATGTATCGCAGGTAATATCCACGAAACTATTGGGAAAATGGTCGACCAACAGCTGTGTGTCTGCGAGAGATCGCTTTGTGCTCTAATGTGGTTGTGTATTTAGCTGGCTGCTAGAAGCGACCGACTGGTTTGGATCAACCAAACTCGTAACAATCACTGTTTGTTTTGCATATTGTGAGCTTTTCCGTATTGGAGATGCCGTCGCAACCACAGCCACTTCAACGGAAAACTGACTAATGTTAGTCAGAATTTGGCTCGTAAAAACGAATTCCAGTGGGCTCAATCAAAATTTGTCAGAGTGAGTCTTTCTGTTCCTAATTTTGAAGGTTTTGTAAAACGTGTGTTGTGTACAACTTTTATTCAGCCGGTAGGCGAGTGATCAGTTTTGCGTTAATATTTGTCTATTGACAAATAGTGAGTAGTCATGAAAAACAACAGACTGTTTTCGATCAATTATCCTCTATGGCTAGTACAATTACATAAAATTGAGCGACGGGTCAAAATGTTATTGGTCGAACATTAATGAAGGGCCAATGTGATTAGACAAATGTTTAACAATAGTTTGCTGTGATTAGGAACACAAACGAATTCGGTCCTAGGTAGTCAATGTTAATCGGGTTGGGACAGTGGGACGGAGATAAATTGTTTCACAGGTTGGGCGGCTGTGTTTGGCCAGCGAAGCCCCAGAGTTTGAACGAATTGTTTATACAGACACAAATTCGGGTGACGTAGTCAGCTGCACAGTGACTAGTAGAAATTTCGAAACCAGTGAAGAAGGAAATAAATACACAGAGTTTAAAAGATACTCTCTAATTCGTGGACACTTTTGTAAACCTTAACAAAACGCACAAGAAAACGCTGCCTCTTGATGTATCGTCGTTATTTACTAAGGTACCATTGACAGAAACCACTAATTTCCTATGTGACTGCATCAAGACTCATCAAATTAGCGTTTGTTTGTTCGTGCAAGATCTTAAATAATTATTATTGTTCTACACAAGCAATATTCAGTTTCAGTTTAACGGAGAGTTGTATCGTCAAGTTGATAGTATTGTTGTGAGCTTTCCGCTGTGACCACTTGTTGCCGACATCTTCGTGAGTACGCCCGAAAACAAGTTGGATGATGTTATTAAATAAACAAGCCATTACCGAAGATATGTAGACGATATGTTTTCCGTAGTAGACTGTTTAGAAGACACCCAGAACCTACTAGACATTTTTAACAAGGCTTATAACAACGTTACATTCAGTTTAGAGGAGGAAATGAATGGGCGAATGTCTTTTGTTTGACATGCGGACAAGATGGTTCACTACAGAGAAGTGTATTTAGGAAGAAACCATGGACAGGTCAATACCTACACGTCCATAGCTACGTATCGATCAGTCTTAAACGTGGTCTGATACGTTGTCTGGCAAACAGAGCAAAGGGAATCTGTACAGATAACACAATTGAGGAGGAACTAGGAAATCTACGAGAGATTATTAGCATTAACACCTATCCAGATAAATTAACCGACAGCAACATACAAGAGAGACAACCGCGACCCATAGTGAACATTGCCGATAAGAAGAACGTCTACCAATCGTTATCATTCAAGGATGACGCAACGGCAAGGTCGATATCATGTCAAACCATCAACACCATCAACAAGTCTTATTACGCCGCAAGTTCTGTTGTCAAATTTCACTCATAACGGGCGGTTCCACTGAATTTGAAAGATAACACGCCTAATAATGTTGCCTTTTTTTGATCTACTCATTTGACTGCTCCTGTGGCTTAGTAAACATAAGTCGCACTACTAGGCGCTTATTTGGGAGAATCCCTGAACAGTGACCTGCTTAGCGCCACTATGGGACAACAAAGCGCATCAATTCTTCCATTCTGGTCCATTTGATTGAGTGTAATCAACACACAAACACGATGACAGCATTTCGTACTGTCTATCGGGTCCCGGTCACCTTGTCGCGAAAGGTCAAATACCACATTCTGTCGATAGTCGAGACGATTACAATCCAACTACGTCACCCGAATTTGTGTCTGCATAAACAATTCGTTCAAACTCTGGGGCTTCGCTGGCCAAACATGGCCGCCCAACCTGTGAAATAATTTATCACCGTCCCACTGTCCCAACCCGATTAACGTTGACTACCTAGGACCGAATTCATTTGTGTTCCTAATCACAGCGAACTATTGTTAGTCATTTGTCTGCTCACATTGACCCTTCATTAACTCTTTGCTCAATTTTGTATAGCTGTACCAGCCAGACCGAAAACAGTCTTTTCGTTGAAACTTTACTTTCGTGAATGTTACGGGGATTTCCAATTACCTGAGGTAGTAAGCAACATGCTTATTCATTCAACTATTTGGATCACATAAGCTGTTCCGGTATACCTGAAAGTAAAAATGTGGTGAACAGACCAGTCATCGGTATGATATCTCAGAACCAAACACAATTTTACGAATGTAAAGAAAATGTATGTCTGATTTCATCTGAGGATTACGGACCTATTCTTTGTGGCGTCGAGTCACTTGTTCTGAAGAGAGAAAGCCATGGCAATTTGAGTGCTAGATCAAAAATGCGCGCAAATGTCGAGGGTTTGCAGCCAGATTTCGGTGGCCTTTTAAACTGCCAAGATGCGATACTTCACGCTTCTGTTATGGATACTTTAGGGGCGATAGGCCGACTTAAATGCGCCAGAAGTGCAGTCGTGATCTTTCATCGACATTTAGTAATGGACGAAACTGGGTGAAATTGATATATTCTCTCCACCAGCTGTACTGTTGGAAGAACAATGTAACCTGTTCCACATGAACAGTGAGAAAGCGCAAAATAAGACAAAACCAGTTAACACTGTCTTTGGTTTTAAAACTTATTATTGACTTAGAGGTGAACCACGTCTTTAGATCTGCAGTGTGAAACGTTATCCCCAGGTTGATGGTACCCTTGTGATGCACTTATCGTACGGCTTTTGTACTGCTTTCACTCCGACAGATAATTTATGTTCCTCCTGCTCCGGTGGTAGCATGTTGCGAGTTATTGAGTTGTCGGGTTCTTCTCTGGCAAGAGTAGTTTGTGCTGACAGCTTGTACTCTGTCTCTGGCAGTTCAACAATAAACATCTTGAAATTCGACCTAATAGACAGTGCACAGTTACGCTTCTGCATCCTTGGACCAGAGCCGTAAAAATAGGTATACTGAACATAAAATGTCTGCTTCCTATGTGGACCTCATTGTACTGATCTGTCTGGAAATTTCAGTAACACATCAAAAAAGCCTTCTTTTCCTCCTGCTATGTCTCCATCGTAAATTCAATCCTCTTTTCAAATCTGTTAGCTGAAGACTATAGCAATAACATCTGCGTTACGGAAACTATCACTTACATATCATCTATGTCCCTTTGGTTTCGCCTGTATGAATATTTCCATGAGTATGTCTGCAAATACGGGGCTTGTCGACAAGCTGATTGTGACCCGATCCTTTTGGTGATTAACTTCTTCATGCAAATGAAATTGTGTATCTGACGTGCAGGTTAAAAGATAAGTTAGGTTCTAATCCGGTGGTTTATTCGTATGAATGTACTTAATTAGAAAATCAATGAATACCCTAAGTGGCAAGTTCTGAAGTAAAAATCTTCTTGCAACAGTTTGTCTTTCTATGGCTTCTATGAATTAAAAACTATTCTTAAGACTACTTGCAGCTGAGTTATTGCAGTATGGTTCTAGCTATACGGCTAACCATTACCCTAGCGCATAACACGTTGGGTTGATCATGCATAACATCTAGCGGAAAGACACACAATCCTGGTGACTTTTGATAAACTATTCTGTTGATTGATTTTTTGCTATATTCAATGTACTCTTGCAGGTAACTATTTTATTCTACCGTACTACCTTTTACACAGCTATAGTTCCTTTGCAATTTGAAAAGACACTAACGGACGGCTAAAAAATATGTGAGAAACACAACTGGTTGTATGAAGTTATCCGGCTTTCATATATTTTGGGGTCTCAGTTGCGCTAAGTTGTGTTTTGCCGGAATGTATTACTTACGAGACGAGCCTTGATACCTATGAGACTCAAGTTGACTGATAATATTTTTACATTTAACAACAATATATATTTTGTACTTTGTGGTTTATTTGTATAATTGTCCCAAAAGATAAAGTCATACTAATAGTTAATTTCAACTGACATTCAGAATTTAGTGAATTCACACCGTCTGATGATGCCTACGATAAACTAAAAATCAATTTCTTCCGCCTATTTCGGTTGTTCTTTCTGAACTTGTCTTTCGTTTTTTCAAATGATTTCTAGCGAAAGTTATAGAGTAAATCTAAATAAGTAAAAATGTTCACTTTATACAGGACAATAGATAAATTATAATTATCCTAAACAGACGTGTTTACTGAGAATATATACGATTGTACTGAAGTTACAGCAGATTAGGGCTTCAGTTCGTCAACAAAACTTGAACATCGATGTGGAAGAAGTTAGCTATGATTAACAAGCAAGCATTTTATTCAACTAGGTATACAAGACGGTTATTAGTGGACTTACACAAATATTTATAGCATAATGTTGTGCACTAACTACTGAATCGTTGGCGGACAAAATAAAGTATGGATTTATCCAGATACCCAAATAATCATTTCGGGGTATACGGATCACCTGAAAAACAATCGTTAATGATTATTTAGTTTATTATAACACTATGAGATTTAGGTCAGGTTCACCTGTTGTCCAGTTCGTTCTATTCTCGACCTGTCCACTCGCTGACGGTCGGTGTGGAGCACTGTTTCGATTTGCCCACATAGACGTCATTTAAATCTTTGTATGAGATCGGTTTTTCTCCATTTCCTTGTCCAACAGAGGAAAAAAGACTTTTGTTGTCCGACGAATTTCGAAACCGTGTCAAGCAAACCAGCGGTCAATACTGGCTTTACCTTTGGACACAGAGAGCTTAAGACTGTGTGCCTAACTTCACTTTTGTAAGCATGTGGTTGTGTCGGGAAAGTCGCCAGTTCTCCGAATATATTGTGTGACAAGACAAACGAAGTACACTGTCAGAGACCTTCACCGTTGCTATAATCGTATACTTCTCCGGTATCCGCGGTCCTCCCCAGTCTTCGCGACAATTGGTGTAGTCATGCAAGCTACACGCCTAGACTGGACTTTCGTCTGGTGCATTCTTTTTGACTTTGCCTTGTTGCTAGTCGCAAACCCTATAAATATGAACAGGTTTGTGACCATATTGTCATCGGGCTTAGCGACATAAAGAAGCTGTGTTTGAAACAAGTCTTTTTCTTGTGTTCATGCGGTAGCTTCAGGTGGATGAGTTGGATGGGAAGAGACTAACTGACCGCGTATACTCCGTACTACGTCGTTTATTATTTTTATACGTCTTACTATTATCCGCTGTTTCATTGACCGTTATTCCGTTTCCGCTTACGCGCTCGTAGACAAGCTGCAGAGGCATGCTGGTTTCATTTTACACCAGAAGTGATTGTCTATCAACGTCGTACAGGCCCGTCGTTCTGGTGCAGTTTCGTCCTAGACGAGTTAACGGAAGTTTTCTAAGGAGTCAATTTTACAAACAGTTGCTTTCGGTAATTCCCACCAGGCTTTCACACTTATGTAGGATGAAGTCGAGTTATATATGAAACTTATAACGTATCAAATAGGTCGTTAAAAATCACACGACTGGTGCGGATCGTAGGCTACTGGAGGGAGATGTGAGTGTTGGTGAATGCGTTAGTGTCACAGGTGCCTATAATGAGATATGCGTTCCTCAGGGTCAAGTAGTTCACGTTAAATGGAATTTTACCAGGAACATTCACCGAATCCAGGTAGTGATACCCCACTGTATACGAAACTACCCAGCACACTGGCATAGAATATGGAGGTTATTAGTTCACTTAGTAAAGAAGAGTGAACGGGATTTTTTGTAACCAAACGACTCCTAAATGCTGCTACACTGTTATCTGGTAGTCATCTGTTTGTTTTTGATCGCTTACCAAACCTCACTTTCGACAAGTTACTTATTTAACTCATTCACTGTCCTCAAAGTATTTGGCAAATATGGCTAGGCTGTGCAACACAACTCTGTTGACTAGAGTAAGGGCCTTGGAAAAGTGAAACGCAATAGGATATTGTGATTTTTGTGTAAAAGAATTATGGATTCAAGGAACTGAAAATAACCATGTAGTTTTCCAGAGTATGAATACTTAATCTTTCTTCCGTAGTTTGGATGCGAAAGATTTCTCAATAATCTCTGTATACAAATAGGCCGGCAATATTGTTGTCCTGTAATTTTTTACAGAAACAAAGAACAACAGAATGGTCCGAAAGCCTTCAATTGACGTTCATGTTACCAAATTATCCAGACACGCCATACGCTTTGTGTCGATGACAATTTAACAAATGTAAAATCATCATAATTACTGGGTCAAGTTTCGTACCAGCGTCTGAATTTGTCGATTACACCGGAGAACAATTTTCAAATTACTTCTCGTGGCCACAGTTGGTTACTGCATGTCGTCGAAAAATAGATCCCTCTCTCTTTGTTCGTTGTGTTAAATGATCAATAAATCCCCTGCGTCTTACGAAATCACTCGTTTCAATATTCAAATACACGGGACCAATAACAGGTAATGAACAAGCACGAGACCAATGCTTGCTTGGACGCTGTAGAACTAGAAGACCGGGAGTTGTGGATATATTTGCAGGTTTCTTCTGAACCACAAATACTGTTGTGGGTAGTAGTTCGTAAAGCAATCGGTTACGTGATATGAAACAACGCTATACCAGTCACACTAAGTTTTCCAGCTGTGTGAATCGCGTAGGGTTCTGTTGATCGCCTGTTGGTGGACCAACAACATCAGGACCACCAGGACAATCATAGTTATTTGTAATCGTGCCGTTACATTTGGTGAATCTGAAAATATAACATTTTGTGGTCTGCGAAAGGCTGTCCCGTATACTTGGATAATCACATTTGTGGTTTTCCGATTATATTTCTCGAACTTGAGCAAATATCTCAATACTGTCCGTTGCATCCACCAACCTCTTTCTTTTTCAGTGTGACTTTCTTTTAAAACATTCTTTTTCTGTACTGTCTATAATTTTTTCCACGAGTAGGATAAACTTACTAATAGGCTTCAACCTAAATGTCCAAGGAGTATTTATCAAATATGTGCCATTAAGTTTTGTCGAGTAGATGAGAGCAAACATTAATATTCGACTACTTACATATCATTTACTAATATCAGTAACCCTAGTGAACGATAACGTCAACATCCGAACCAATAACCAGCCAACAGACATAGCGCGAAAGAAATGTTCAAAAAAATATTTTGAAAATAAATGACATATTTTTCCAACATATTGAAAAAAGTAAGAAAAAGAAAAACACTGTTGACTTTACCACTTACTGATTCATTTGAATCTGTAATTGTTTTGCGTTCATTCAGGAATTACTAATGTGAAGCTATGCAACAGAGGTATGTTAAATTGTCGGTTGTGTATCGTCCCTTCTGAGATAAATCTACTTGATCGATCACATGCAAAACACCATATCTTCTCTTGGCCCAGTTTCCTTCGATCATCATCACCATATTAAGTTTCGAACCGTACCTATGGATATGATAACCCAGGTTACCTTTGGTCATGAAAACGGCCTACGAATTAGTAAAGTAATAAATAAGTACGATCGCATAGCGAGATGGAACATGAGATAACAAAAATAAACAAACAAAAATGATTGGGTTTTACGAGACAGAAGAATGGGCCTGTTTTCGGATACGGCCTGGACACTGACTGTGACAAGATGTTTTGTCAGGGAGTGTTTCCAGCCAGCGGGGTGGATGGTCACGAACTCCCCAACCAGGTAGACCACACCTGCCAACCTCGCTTAGTGAAATAATCAAGGCTTTCCTAGCCTGCAATCACATCATCGCTTGGCGGCGCTGCGGCTTCTCCTAATCATCGGCGGACACTGAACATTTTGCGGCAGATGCTGTGCTGACCTAGAGTAAATGACTTAACCGTCGAAGGCTGTGCCTTTTCACTACCTCGGTTATTGTTTACGAACTGGCATATTTCCCAGAAGTGCGTGAAAACACTGTCAAGCTGATCACAAAGTCGGCTCATTTGACACAGGTCAACTGGCAGACAACAGTTATCAGATACCGAAAGACTGTACATCTTCTGCATGATTGGGCAGGGTCTGTGATTCGTATAGTAAAATTGAATGCGCAAGTGCATTGTAAACACTGATTTTAATCGGCAAATGGATGTCTGCACGATACCACAAGTGATGAAGGATGGCGAATGCATGCGTGCTTTTGCTATCCTCGCAGACATTTCATTAGCAATACTACACGCCGGCGACAAGAGATTACCCCATTAGGTGAAATGTCCGACAATCTCCAGAGGCCTGTCAGTACCAGCCAAGAGAAGCTAGTGCCAAATGAATCTTGTAATAAAACTTTGCACTTTGACGGTTATTGGATCATCCCTTAATACGAGCTCAATCGTTTGCCCCTAGAACCGAGAAGAAGAATAGGTGCAGCAACAACGTTTATTGGGAGGATGAGGCGAGTCAGAATTAGGCAAAAGAGGTTATAAATTTATAGGGCGAAGTAAGTACCATACATGGCCGACAGTGAATGCGAGAAAACAGTTTAGATAACGTACAGGTGTTTGATCGTGCAGATGCAATTCAATTAATGGAGTCAGTTTAAATGTATCAATTCCCTCGAAGCCGGATCAATCAATCGGTATGACGTGATTTGCCTTTGCTGCTTCGTTAGGAGATGCGCCTCCTAACAAAGGTACAGAGTGCATACCTTACAGGTCACTCATATAATTTGACCGATTCAGCATGACATGCTTAGGGAGCTTAGCAAGGCAACATTGCTCACTTACTCAATGTCAGTGAGCTTTCTACCTGACAGATGATTCACTGCGAAATTCTCAAAACATCTGGGTGCTGTTAACAGATTGTCGTCTATCACGAAATTGAAGAGGAAGGGGGAAACCGGACACCCCCGTCAAACGTTAATGAATGTGAAGAACGTTCGAGATAGCTGCCGATGAATGCGCACTCTACACTTAGGGCAGGCACAAAAGGACTCCAGCAAATAAACATATTTCACTGGGACTCCACGGCGATGGGCATGGCTCAAAAGAGTGTCGTGTGACAGAGTCAAAAGCAGACTTTAGGTATCAAAATACTGCGACTGTTGGCTAAAAACAGAGATTCCCATGCTCCAAAGTTTGTTGAAGGTGGGGATCTAATTGATACATCCGAGATCGGGTCGGAAACATACGTGCTCTTCGATAATTTTGTTCATACAATGGTTCAGAGGCAGTCGAAGTATTAGAAGAAAGAGCAGATTATATGCGATGCAGATAAGGATTATTAATCAGTGACTGCAAAAAGGCGAACTGGAAGAATTTGAAGGTAGGAACAACAGTCGTGCGGTAAAATTATTATCCCTCAGGTAGAAAGGCGCAGAGTGGATGGAGGAGAAAACAACAGGTGACGAGTGGAATATACAACAGAGAAAAAACATTGTGAGATTAAAAAACCGGGAGAAGAAACGAAAAGAAATTAAAAAAAAATGATTCAATAAAAAATGAGGAGAAATTGACAGGAAAAAGAAAAAAGGAAACAAAAGAGAAGGAAAGGGAAAAAAGTGAAAGCAAATGTACAAAATAGAAAAAAGAAACGAAGAGAATCGAAATGGGGAAAAATGGAGGGAATCAAAATGAGAATGAAAAAAGGGACAGAAATGGAACGGACAGGAAAAGAGGTAAAGGAAAAAAATAAAAAGAACAGGGAAGAAAAAAGAAAAGCAATAGGGAGAAGGGTGGCCACGAAAAGAACAACCAATAGGAGAAGTGAAAAAACGCAGGCACTGTTTGCTAACTCTATCACTACCAATTCGGTCACTCATCAAATATCTGCCTGGTAGTGAAATCGTGGGCAAGTTGACCACGCAGTCAATGCGAGGTCCGGGAATCGAACCCGGATCGATTGCTTGGAAGGCAACCATGATCACCATTACACCAAC
>JTDE01004581.1:34517-56147 GCA_014338405.1 Paragonimus skrjabini miyazakii | reverse complement strand
AGCCACGAGCCAATCAGTCATTATCGAAGATTGAGTAAACAATCGTCAAACAACCAGTGATACTATTGTTTTCACCACAAGTCTGACACCAAAAGCAAGCCGGCGGCAATAGCAAAGTGATAATGCCATTAACTGGTACTATGTATTGCCTTTTCCTTGTTAAGGATCCCATAGATAGCACTCATCATCTGGTCAACATCGCAAAATTCCAGTTTAGTTCTATCTGCCGTTAAAGGGACTTTGTTTGGACTACAACCGTAATCACTTAGAACCACAAACAGAACGGAAATACGAACTTATGGTATTAAAAGAATAATCGTTGGTATAAACTACTCAGCGAATTAATTAAGAGTTTAATATTGGCGAGGTTTCCATAACGATAGCTGAGATGGATTCGTTGAAACAATTATGTGAAAGAATCCGATTGGGTGGATTTCTCGGAACGAAGTCAACCAATAATTTGCGGATGGCTATAACCAATCAAGGCCGGCTATTTGAGAAAAATGGATCTCAGTGAAGTGAACACTCAACTTAGCGTTCATGTAGGGCGTCGGGTTTGTTATAAAAAAATACTTGAGTAAAACAGGTTATTGAGGTGAGTCATACACGACAACATGCACTCTTGGAGTTCGATTTCCAAACGATCTGTTTAGTTCTGTATGATTGAAGATATGCGTCTTCGGGCACGTATTTGTCCTCCCAGACAAAGTCTTAAAGTTCATCGCCACACTTCTAGTTTTATCGATTAGTTGGGTATTTCAAACATAAAGGTTAACCGCGTTCATTGTGGTATTGCTGGACCACTATGGACATCGTTACGAGATAGTCAAAGGTTGTTTCTGTTGTAAATAAAATAGTCAAAAAGTCATTAAGACATTCATAAGACGTTAGGTCTCTCATTTTGGTGTCCCCACTACCGTCACCACCAATTGTGGTGCAACGTTCACCTGTTATTTGATAAGTTCCCTTTCCTTACTTTTGGGTCATCATCTTGTTATGGATGACCACTTCCAACACTTAGTCAAATATCTCACCGCGACGGTAAGATATGATTAAAGCCCAAAGCGGATGAATCACGGACAACATCAGAGATGGAACGAGTCATCTGTCAACAAAATTAGGCCAACAAGCGAGAAACGACAGGCGGAAATCCTCGGCAGATAACGTTAGCCAAAAACATAGCCAGGCTGAAATGCTTATGTACACTTTACTGCGTTCTGGACTGTAATCCCGGCTGATGACCTCGAGTGCACTTGAGACATGGGAGCTCGTAAATTGGGCAATAGATAAATTATTTTATTAAACGAAGTTCTGCTGCAACCGTATTCGTACTAACTCAGACAACTCTTCAGCCACTGGGTCATTAGAACGTCCTGTCGGGGGTTTATCCGCCCACCATTCTTTGACCATTGGTCCGATCTCGTTAACCGGTGACATATCCGGTCACCCACGCCGTCCCCGATCCGCTCACTGTGTCCGTTTTGACATATCTTTCCCTCGCGTTGAGGTCGTCCGCTGAGATTTGGAATATTCGCACTTTCGGTTTGATAATCCATCACACTATGGCTACATGCGAGCAGACTAAACGTGTATCCATGCTTCAGCAGTATACGTATTTTGGTCCGACATGAAGGTCATCGGAGCGAGTCATATACGCTGTATGATGGCCCATTTTGATTTATCCAATATGCCCTAATGCACATCATAGCTGATCTGAACGACACCGTTTCTGCCGATCACATCAAACCTGTTTATATTGAGTTCAATCAAATACCTCCTGATTCAATTTGATGACTCACGGTATCACCTCGTGTATCCCCGCTTGTCTGTTTCCAGTATATCCCCTCAATTATCACAGTATTTTCTGTCGGCTGCAACATATGCACTATCGCTAAATGCATGTGCTGATCGGTTAAAAGTCAAGACTATTGGTTACAAGCTTGCTGCCGGCATCTAAACGTGGGCACTTCCTACAGTGCCACGATTAACAGTTGTGACGTAATAAGTATTCTATTTACATTATTCACACACACATAATAGGAGTCGTTAAAATGTCTCCTACATTGTGCAATAAAAAGTAAGTATATCGCGAAAAGTTATGTAAAACTTCTTCAGACTGACCAACAAAGACGAAATTTTCTAGTGTAAGCGGTGCACGATATATAAATGATATTTCCAACAGATAGTTGCGTCAGATTGAATCTGTGCCGTTTCACTGTATTTTTTTACGAGACAGCAGTGTTTTTACTACCATTCTGTCCCGACAGCCAATCCACACAGTTTTCAGGTTTACTGTGTGAGCCGACCGTAAATTCGATCATTCAACGACAAGATAAAAGTACAACTCCGTCGCGTATTCCTTGTCTTCGTTTATCTGACCGATATGAAGTCATCACTCTTGGTTGATAACCTGTCCTTTGTGCTGCAGTATTTAGGTTTCTGTCCGACACTTTTTACCATGAACGTTCTCATACGCCGGTAGAGTTTCCGTATTGTTATTTTAATGAAACACTTGGTAACTAGACGGGCATCACTTGATCAGTCGTATAGCAATCAATATCGAAATCACGTGTCTGCATGCCGGGTGCACAGAAGTGTAACTTGGTTGAGAACGTGTTACGGAAACAATCAGCTGTGCTACAACTAGGAGAAGAAGTGGTCACCATAACGACAACGCAAACATTAAGCTAAATCTGCTAACCTGTTGAGCGACAAAAGAGAATTGTTGGGCATCCATTCAACAGCAATGTTTTCCATTCGTTATCCCATATTTTCATTTTGATGTTCTACTCAAGAGTGATCTAAATACATGTTGAAGACAATTGAAGTTGTACCGATTGATTCTGTTCCGGTGTATAAGGCTATGTTTGACAGTGCTGACCCAAATTTACTTGTCTGTGTTGAGGCTATGGTGATCGAACATTACCGACTCTTAGGCAGACTATTTGCTTGCAGTGGAGTTGACAAACTGATTCTGATAGACCAATTCGTTTGACTGTTATTCCGAAATCCACTGTACAGGGCACATTTCCAGCTATCCAATCAGGTTTCGTTTTGCTGTCTATATTAACCAATCAAACATGAGATATTAACTCGGTGATGCCGATGTTCACGGATTCAGCCAGATTACACGTCGCCTGACAAATTACAAAATCAAACAGTTCGCTCCCTTTGAAAAGAGTTTACGTACACTTGTGCCTTACAGGTGAATCAAACGAGATGAATTTCTTCTTAAAAATGAGAAGACTAGCATTAACAGCAATGGATTCTTTGTTAAGGATAAACTAAACGACGAAGATCTCAAAGGCACAAACTTAGCGCATGATTAGTAAGTAACATCAGAGCATCGAACCAAAGCTAAGCGTAACCATCAATAGATTTTTCCAACAAGAAAACGCAAACCAATTTTGAGACGTTTGTGGAGATTAGAGGGGTTATGTAGAAAGTCTGCAGTAGCCAACACCGATAGTGACGAGCTGCTAAACAAAATTGGCATAAAACACTTACGGGCCAATCTACCAACTATAACACATGATTTGGACGAACGAAAGCCCTATAAGACCGAGCTGGTTGAAAAATGGCCTAAGGGTTGACCATCAGAAGCTATTCCATTTTGAACACGCAAAGAAGATTACGTAAACTATATTCTGCAGAGACATTTAAGCCGACTTCATCGGTTACAATACAGGGGCTGTGATCATACATCGATTTAAATAGGCGTAAACTAGAGATGAGTCATCGCCTGCAATAAGAGTAGCACACAGAACCAGTCACATTGGAATGGACCATCAGCAGTAAAAAACAAACAGACAAAATTCAAATTTTAAACTGGTCGAGTAATAAACTAACGCTGTAGACAATATCGGTCTTACAGTAAAGCACGCGGAAATAAACGGAAGCTAATATGCACTTTAAGATAAAGCACAAGATAGTGGAAATAAATAAACTTATATAAACAGCATAACTAAAACAATCAACTAGTAATAACAACCACTTAATGAATAATATAAACTTATGACTACAAACTCTTGACACCATAGAAGTGATAGGTTAACTACCATTTGCTTCTATATACAAAGTGAGGGTTTGTAACGGTGTATAGTAACGGTATCAGGAGAAGGTAAAGCATGCTTATTGATTTGATGATTTAACACACGGAAAGCCTTCTTCGTTCAAACGGCATGTCTTGCTTCTTTCAAACAATTGCTCAACATAGACTGAAAAACATATTTTCATTTGTCGTAACATAACCGCTATAAAGTATTCCATTTTGTTTGCAAGGTGACCCAGAATATTTTGACTAGTTAACAGGACGGAATGACTTATTGCTACAATGTGGGCAATGCCTTTTGCGTTGTCCGTGAGATGCAGTGGGGTCAAATGAAGTTTAATAGTTGGGCAGATTCTTGTTGAAACCGTATTGTTGTGTAGTATTTTTAAGAAAGTCCTCATCCACCAATAAAGCTATGGTCACTTTGTCAGATCGTTAGAAATTGTGCGTCTAACAGACTTTCTGATCTATCGCCAGACAATGTGTTAAGAGTTGTCTCAGCTGGTTCGGTGTTTCCAGGGCTCTATAGAGTGGCGATTTGGACACACACGTGTTTGCCCAAATGGCTCGGTCCAGTTGGTCGGATGTTACGATTTGTTATGCGACGCACAACGGTCATGCTGTCCGGTATTATGCCAATCGAAGAAGACCTCTACTGACCCTCAGATAAACCAACCCTCCGACTAGAGCAACCTACCTACTTCCATTCCGTATGCTATATGATCTGTGCCTCTGAACTAAACAGACAATTTCCCCGCTGAACGACAGGACGGATTATGAGTCCAAACGGTGTAGAAGGACCAACTATACGGAAGCTGTCTTGTGCACTTCGATCACTCAAGCCACGAAGACTAGTTAGCCCAGTATTTCCCCTCACAACCCTGACTGGAGCGGCTGCTCTTTTCCACAGCACATTATTGGCAAAGATGTACACAGCCAAGCCATCCAAAAACAATGTCTGTAGCGACCACTTTAATTATTCTAGGGGTGTTATCATTTCTAAAATCTTGTAACGTGAAGTTCAACTGTCAATAAAGGCTGACAGACGTGCAAAGTCGAGTTACTGTGTATTCTATGCGTGTACGTATATGAATTGTACATCCATAAGTCAAATGATAGGTTGACTAATATCAAAATGTTCCACCAATCGCAGAAATACAACACAGGTGAGTGGGGGTGAGAGAGAATAAAAGAAAGAAAATACGAACGTGAAATCCAAGGGAAAACTGTAGTAGTTTCTATCGTTTCAAAGTTTCATACCACTTAAACATTCCATTTCTTCAAAAAGCTGGCCATACTGAATCGGAATACTGGAGCAGAAGTGAACAACATGACCTGGGTGACTGTGAACTTGACAGTTTATCATTCTCAATAAAAAGCGTGAAACCACCCAACTTGTGGACTTTAATAAGCATTGTCAGTTGTTGACAACTGAGGGAAAGTTATTTGATCAACGGTGGAACACCCAAGGAATGATAAGTAACTATGAGTTGTTATCAACCACGCAAACAAACTGAAAAGAGAGAAACAAGTTTGGATAAGAGAAAATGTTCGCATAAATTCCTCGTTCAACTACCGACGATATTCAAACAGTTGCACAAGACGGTATTTTAGTTACTGCTGGATCAAACGTGATTAAGCTCAGGGAGCAAGAAGTTGGTTTGTAATTGAAAGACTGTCCATCATTTAAGGCATGCAGGTGAAACACGTTCAATCATTGTCAATCAGGTCAAATTAATTCAAATTAGGGAACTGCTTTACAGATTCATAAATGTGAAGTTGTGCTTATCGAAACTGTCACCGGGGCAGCCATACTGTTACATGAAAGATGAGGAATACTGAATGAAGGAGAGTTGAGTCGCGCAAATTCAATTCAGTGATGTACAACCAAAATAGTGAAGTGGTTTGTGACGTGATACACCCAATTGCTCTCTGGTTTCCAGATAAAACATTTCAGGAGTAGCTAACGTTATTGCCAAGTAAATGGATCACGGTAGAATTGTATGTGAGGGCAGAGTCATGGACTAGCTTGCAGGATTAGAAGTGTGATGTGTTTGTTATCGCTTATTGAGGTGTCAGCAAACCTTCTGTAGACAGATGGAATCATGTATATATGTTTGATGTCACTTCATTGGGTCGAAAGTTTTACAGGCCATTTTGAACTTTACCTAATGGTAACCATCATACTGAGTTGGAAGTGCGGACAGTAGACTGTCATGTACCGTAATGCTTTGAGATACTGAATCAGTGATATTTCTGTATGTAATTTTTGCATTCAAAATGATGCACTTTGGTTTTCTGCCACTGAAGCGATGATTCATTCAGCTTAACTTAGTGACACGTAACAGATCTTCGGGACTTGTTAGATTATTTCCCAGTTTGAAGCTAAATAATTGTTGCAAGTCTGAAAATGTTTTGTTCCAAAATGGAACGGTAGCCAACTTCCATTACGGATGAGGGATTTTGCTGAAACAACCCAGTTTAGGGAAAGAATTGAGCACTGATATTTTGCAATGTCGGAAACGTCCCAACAAGAAACCACTCACGGTAGATAATGTAAAATGATAGTGTATTGTGCAACTGCTACAAACGTGTAATTATTTGTAGGGTTCTTTAAAGGTGAATGCGATTCACGCAAAGTCATCAAACACTTGACATGTGTTGCCAAACATTAAATCAAAAATATTATATTCATTTTTATATAGTGGCAAACTCTACCCATTTCGGACAGACACAAACACAAAGGAAAGATAATCATGGTTACCTAGATGATGGTTGCCTCGCCGGTCATGAAGTCTTGCTAACAATAGCTCACTAGAATACTTACAACTTGTCAAGAGATCCGCCAACATCTCACAGCAAACCTTCATGTTGTGTTGGAAATATATAATTATAAATATATATGAACATGTATATATATTTATATATATGGCTTTATTCTCCGCGAATACGTCGATCTTTTTGTGGCACACCGTTTAGTAACGAGTTACTCTTTGCGCCTATCTATCATTCTCCTTGTTTGTCTATCAGTATGTCTATCTGTAAGTCTCAGTCTATGTTTTTGATTGTCTATCTCCTAACTGTTGCCCTACTTTTTGTCTCTTGAGTTCAAGCCTTTCAGCATGTTCGCGATCTTTTGTCTGTCTACATGTTGGGTACGTGTGCTTGGATTCAGGATGGGACCTCTTGGATTCAACTTACCTACGCCCAATTCGAGTAAATCCACAGAATTTTCGAACTGGGTTGCAGAACCCATCTGCTGGTTCAGTTGTATATGCTTCTGGTCGAAGCCTTTGGGGGTAAGAGAGGAGAGCCGTCTGGTTGGACTCATGCGTCTGGGTTGACCAAAACAATCGTGCGAACGGCTCGTAGACAAACTACGTATTGGGCTCTCGGCACGCGATACTCCGGTGGACGTACAAGAGCCCATAAAATTTAATTATCTGCAAAAGAGCAATGCATGAAGCAGATAGGTAAGCCAATATTTCTGAAGTATCATCTGGTCAGAGAATGCCGTTTCGTTATCGACAAAAATACATCTGTCGAAGTGATATATATATATATATATATATATACGATTCGAATAGCCCCATGAGTTCATTAGAAGTGAAAAGGTGTTTTGGCGAACAGTCTGTCTTCGGTTATTCATCATCGGGCCAATTACATAACATTTTATATCATATATACGTGTGAACATTTTTTAACTAAGTTCTCCTTTATCGAATACGTAACATTTACAATTGAGGCAACCGCTTTGTTCAACTGGTTTTCTTTTTGTGTGCAGAACATAAGCAAACAATCCCAGAAACATGGATACATGATCTATCTTAACATTAACTGGCATCTTGCATATCTTAATAAAAAAACGAAACTATATGATGCGTTTACGTTCAGTGTAGGCGGTTTGTAGTCAGTTGCTCTTGGCTACATTACCCAATTGGGTGCGACAGGACATTGATTACCACGTAAACTTATGCAAGACATTTGATCCGGCTTCACTAAAATATCCAACTGTTCTTCTTACTTAGGGGTTGTGTGATCTACAAAGTAAGTTTTGCAGAACGTAAACATGTTAACTGCATGCAACAACAGTCGTCAGTATGTAAGCATTAGATGGTCATCATTGAGTAGATTATGAGGCTAACGGTTAGAAAATAATAATCTATGATAATCTATACCTCTAAGACATTAAGGCTGCAGACCACAGCGCTTTAAAGGTTCGGTCCACCGAATGGAAAATAGTGGCTACAACCAATCAGGAATGTTCACATTACCTCAATGTGTTAAGTCAATCAACTCTCACTCAGGAAAACTCATCTGTATTCAAGCACTTGCAGAACGTTAAGGCGTTGAACCGCTGATCACGATAACATTTTGATACAATACTTCTCCAAATAGATTGCATGTTTAGGATACGTTGTGCAATGACGCTTAGTTTGCTCAAGCGAAATTAGTGCGACCGACATAACAGATGAATTGACTGTTTCTAAGAATTTACGTTAAACGCACCCATTGAAGACGATTATCCATCTCGGTCTAATGAGCAGAACTTTTGGTCAACCGGTGTAAGCATTACACTCTTCTGAAAGTCGGTTGTATTTCGGGTCAACAGGTATTCAAGATTGAAATTGACCATAAAATAAATCAAACTTTTAGGGTACCTCAATCAGTTTGACACATTTACCACGCTTTCATGAGGCAACTATGTTGATCACTGCGCCACTGACTTCACACTGGGCACGGCAGAATTATCATATATGAACGCGTAACCACTTTCGGTTGTCAATAATGATCAGGTTGTCCGATCGTCCCGAGTACTAATGAGAACGAAACTCGAGGCTAGTGTCTCTGCTGCTCGAAAGGAGCCGATCGGAAAGTTGATGGGAATGCGACAGCTATGATCTATTGGAGGGTAATATTCAATCAATATACGATAATAACTGTTTTGCTTACCCACAAATTTGATGGAAGTAACACCATACGTTGGGGTGAAACTGCGAGTTACAGACACACATACTGTATTTCTTCCATGCCAGAGATGTTTCAGATTTCTTATCAACAGTTCTGGGTGTGATTCCTGTTGTGTGGTAAACCAAGCTTATGGAGCGATTTAGTATACAATATTGATAACCTCGGATTGAATTGATATCTGAAGAAGCTTCTTCTCTTTTATATCTATCTAATTGATAGGAAAATTCCTCGGACAGACTAAATTGCGGGTAAGTTTTATCCCTGTACATTCGCAAACATCATTTCCCGACTTCCAGTTCTGTACTTGTCATGACACGAGTAATTGTGGTCAGCTTATAATTGGCACAGAGACAACATGCCCGTGTTTGCGAGATTGGAAACTTTCCATGATTCATCATTCATGGTATGCCAGTACGCACATAGTCTTGTGTATGGCTAAACTTGATTAGACCGGGTCATATGATCTTCACAATTTGACAAGTGAACCACAGCCTGATTAAGCTTTTGTGTTGATACTCTACAGTCCACAGCATGATCATACAATTTAGGTTCACTGCTCATTACATACGTATGCTTTGCATGTAACCATCCATCATTGTTGTTTGATTGTACATGATTAATAGGTTACCGACATAACACTACTATTAGTCGAAACATTAAGCATGTGGTCACACATAGCTAGGGATCAGCAAGTTGTCATAAGCTTACACATGTACCTTGAAATAACTCTGTCTACATTGTGCGCATCCTCCGTGTTCTAGATGTAGTCGATTATATTGTTTGACCTCTTTTAATTTCGAATATCACACTAGCCGTACCAGTAAGTGAAATGCGTATCAGACAGTGAGACACAATATGATGGATTTTGTAAAGACGTGGATGAATATCGCAAAGATTCTTTCTTTTGTCTTTTCCATTACAACCAGAAGTTGTGGATATTTTGATCACAGTGCAAAATGCTGGACCCATTCCATCACAAAAGTCTAGTGCTTCTGTTTGTACTTGCCTTGCACATCTCTATGCCCTAATTTCAAATCTTTGCGTCACGCTTTAAGATTGCGTCTGACTGTCATCTAAAGGTTGTGGAACTGCTTTATTGTCTACATTTTTGCTTGTTTTGCACACAATATTGTTAGTTCACTCATTTTCTGATCGTCAAACACTTTCAATATTTCGTCAAGAAACTGTGTTTTGACTTGCCACCGATCTCAGGAACGTGTGCACTGAGTGACGGATAAATTTCAGTCATTCGACTTAATTGGCTACTATATACATTATTTCAATTTGAACATCACCCACAATTGATCGCAGCTGTCCCATTCCCATAGACATTTCGGTCGGCCCATTTCGAAAAAAACACTAGACTCGAGTTTCGCTCTCATTAGAGCTCGTTAGTAGTGCGTATGCCTGACACTGCCGGGACTAGAACTCCGGCCACGCTGTTCATGAGGTAACCGTGTTTACCACTGCGCCATTGACCTCACGTTAGACACAACCGAGTTATCATATGTGAACGCTCAGTCACTTTCGATTGTGAGTAATATACTATGTACATTGTTAGTAACTTTCGTTTCAGTATATAATGGTTTAGACAACATCAAATGAAAAGTTGTCTCACGTTATTGTTCTGATGTCTGTGAAAGTCTATCAACTTCAACATTACTTCTATTACTGGATTCTTCTTTGAAGACTTTTCAAATGTCTCCTCAGTGAAAACTTGCATTACTCTCAATACTGATAGATCTGGCTATGGATTCTGATGACCTCTGTATCACTTCGGAAGAAAGTTGTTCGTATGTACATGCATTTCTGTTGTCGCATGGTTAACATGTCACTGTCATATAACCACGAACAGACCGGATACTGAATGTAAAGTTCACAGTCTATCTAACCTGGCGTTCCGTTTGATCAGTCTGCCAGGTGACATGCAGTATGTCTCGAATAGCGCTTAGTGGTATTTATTGATTTGCTGACCATTTTTGAAATCACTCAAGATATATCGCATCTGTAAACTGTTCTTCTCGATTAAACTGCTTAGTTTACTTCCTCATAGTAGTAGATGTACAAAAAAAATCGAAATACTACTCATATGAAACATGGCAGCACAAAAAGAAATAATTTATAGATTAGCGGGGCTTATAATGTTACCTTTGCGATGACAAATGTGGTTCTCAAGATAACTACAGTTCAACTTCTGGTCATGGTTTCGTTTTGACAATATCATGATAGCCACAGTTAGCAATGTGATTTTGTTGTGGTAGTAAATTTTACTGTTCTCTTGATTGCCGAGAAATAAGTACAGTTTAGGAACTAAATATTTGAGTATAGCAGATAGGTAGCTATGGATTTAATTAAATTACCTTAAATGTCAACCACAAATATTGACACTCGCATTCACATTCACATTTCAACCGGTCTCACGAAAAGCGACTCTAGACTGAAGTTTAGGTGTAGTTTCAAATAAACTTTACCGTACATGTTTGCCACGACCGCGATTTAAACACCGGTCAAACGTGTTGATTACCGAGCCACTAATCTTGTGTTTAAATTTAGTGTTCATGCACAACTGATTCGCTATTTTGAACACCGTCTAGAAATGGCGTATTTTGATCACCCGCTTCATCAGTTTAATTAGTATAATCTGCTAATGAACCATCTGACATTATCCATCGATCGATTCACAACTGAATAATCACTTACAACAAATTTGGCAAGTGCTTCCGCTAAAAGTACATTCAGCATTGAGGGTTGAAAAATAGGCTATTTCAGGAAACGATTCTGAATTCTGTCACCTGGTAAATCATGCTATTTGCAATCTTCAAAACGCAATACACAAATGCCGTTTTGCAGTTTTAGTCATGTAGCTAATAACAATGACTGAAGTTTACGTTCATCATCATCATCATCATCATCATCATCATCATCATCGGTATTATCAACAGCAGTATATCAATCACTGACGTCTTGGGAAGAAGAACGATCCGGAGTTTAAAACCAGATGGGCTTAGTGATATCTGCTAATTTTATGGTCGCTTTTTTGGTGCTACTCAAGCAAGGTTACCGTGTTTGTTCAAACGTAGCCTGATGGTTCATCACAGGTTACAAAATGCATCGGACAAACTCGTTTTTAGTGTACCATCTACAGACCAAATGCTTAATTGTGAATGTGCGAAAGATTACCAGGAAACGATTGACTGATTTTTAATATAGAGTGATTATCTGTTTCCTGCATAGATTGTGGATTTTGTTGCTGTGATATCGCATCCATTTTGTGTGGCGACTGTAGCGAATGGCGGCTATTTTGTTCAGATCAGAGACGCTTCCACACAAAGCTTAGGATTTCAGCAGCTTTTGTACCATCACCTTAGAAGCATAAAGTGTCACATCCTAATGGTCACAAAACTTTTCGTGCAAAGCTGTCATCACGACTCATCTTTCACAGTTTTTCTGATGTGCTGATGATGCACTCAAGGCGTGTATAAGAGCACCACAAAAACTATTTTAAAATCGAATATTAAACGTAGATGTTTTGAAGACAAAACTTGTGAGCGTCAAAACAATCTGGCCGAATTGCAAGGGAATGCTTACGTTACGTTAAAGGAAGTCGTCAGCCTCGGGTTAAATCGGACGACCTACAGGGCCAATTAAGCGTTTTTAAATAAAAACGTTGTACACTATCTGTCACGTTTATCACTTTTGACTAATCTGTCTACCCGCAAAGCAATTTACGACATTCTGTTAGTTAACTTGTAGGCTTGCTCTAGTCGGCATCGACAAACGGATCCAAGTCATTTACGGAGGGCCATCCCATAACAGATGATAAAATGACTTCTAGTAAGCTGTTCTTCTTCATACTACATTGTGGCACTCTTTTGAACTGTCCAAGGAGATTAGCTTTCTTGTGATCAGCAAATCTGAACAATTGACAACCATTATTTTGGAACAATTAATTATCTGCAAGAAGTCTAGCACTGAAAACAAACGGCGTTTATCAAGTGATTATAACCGGTGTTACACGCACGCAAACAGAGAACAAAACAGACAGGTAGAGTTTAGTGCTAACCGTATAGGATTAAAGTTATTATTGAATCTCCGGATTAAGCTATATCAGGTATTCAAACTTCTCCACTTTAGCTGCCAGGACAGCCGCAACTTGGACAAGATACCTATCTATACAGAAGAATAGTCGAATGTGCCTAATTGGTAATGCGTCCACTGATTCATGACTTCTGAGAGAAGTTGGTCAACGCTGTAGTTGTTATTAAAAAAAACCATATAAACGCAATCTGTGGATATCAAACAAACATTGGAAGCACTAATACATTAACGTGTTATAAGAGGTTGGGCGGTAGATATGATCTGATATACTGGCATGCAATCGTGGGGAAAAAATACTTTGGCGCTTAACATGATGACAGGCATCCGTCTCAAGATATAGTGGATTACTGCATCCTTAAAATGACACCAGGTCTCCACAAACCGATGATAGACAGGCAGACTTTACCGCGTTTGTGACCAGAATAGTGTATTTGATGTTGTTTACGTCAGTGCTGGTTTAAATCTATGTCAACCTCGTTTGTCATGCGGCAGCTGACCACTATGGAGCAATCCTGCCATCACAGTGATTACCGACTTGTGATACTCTGCCACCTTTTTTCCGGGATACAGTTCTGTTGTGACCGATCTTCAAATCTACCTAGTGTACAACGCGCTCCTGAAAATTCAACTGTTTTCCGTTCGGCCCACATGACCCAGTTATGAACAAAACTTCTGGACAAACAACGAAAACCTATATGAATTTCCCGGTTAATCCAGAACAGCTCAGTTTCGGTTCGAAGTTGATGGTAAATTGTTGTAAAACTTCTCATAGTATGACACTAAGGGGGCACCATCGTTGAACAGACACATTGTCATCAAGCTTCTTCAGATTTTGGTTTTATCGGCCACTCAGTCAATGTTCAGTAGCCTATTATCACTTCCTGAGCAAACGTATACTCCGTCGTCTAATGTCTTGAAGGTCTATGATAGCAGAGAAAAATATCAAATCGAATCCAGTCGACTGAAGTAAAGATAACTCACGTAACTAAAGTTTTTTGCGCACTCTCACCTTTTCAGCTACTCAAATTATAAGCAACCTGAAATTGATTGACTCATTAGGTTTGCGCTGCATAATGGTAGTACTAATCAATAGACCTCACAGAGAATTACAGGAACGATCACAATCGATTCCAGTTAAAACAAAGTATCGACTCAATTTCGTGATTAAATCAGACATTAAAGGAGTAAGTTTGTGTGTTGATAGATGTAATTAGAGAATAACAGAAAGACAGTTGGGTTTGCGAATGAATATATTTACGGTAATCTGGTGTAAGATGTAGAAATACACTTAGACAGATCTAAATGATAATCGTGATTTTACAGATAAGATTTTTTCTGGAAGAGTTCTGTACATTAATGGGAAAGAAGATCAATGAGGCCTTCTTAAAAAATGTCAGTACAAAGTGATAAATATTCTAGAGATCTAATAAACCATATGAATTTCTTCAAAGATAGAAATCATGAGAAGCGGTGGGCAAACGTTAACTTCAACGGATGAACAGATATGCTTTATTAAATCGATTGACTGGGTGATGTTGAAAAATTGAGGTTTCAAACACACGACACGAAGCGAGAGCTTGTCTACTTTGGTGAAAACATTAGCGACATGAAATTATCGTGTTTTGTGAATTGTCAAATTAGGCATTACGTGGCCATCATAAGAACGTTGAGAGAGAGATTCGCCATAAATATCAAGAATAACAGCTACTTGGCGCGTAATCCTTCTTATACACTACCTCTCTCTTCGCACTACAGTACACCAAACTTTAGTTATTTAACGCACTACCTCTAGTTAGTTGAGGTTGTCCCGTTTCCACAAAGCGTGACTCATTTATGTATCATATTATGATCCGAAATGAGCATTCGGTTCATTTACTCGACCATTTTAAGTTGATACCCATGTTCTTTTCATGTTCAATGACACAAAACGAAACGTTTCTGTAAACAACTTCATGCTGGATTTACATTAATTCTTCTTGCCCAAACACAATCCCAATATTTTCAGTTCCCGCTAGACCGATTCTCAGGAGGACACGCCCCAAGAGTGTGCTTAAACGGATGGGCACGTATTAGAAAAGTCCTTACGTTGGCTGCCTTTCATACACGAAGAAAACACACTTGGTATCTGATGAGTAATAAAAGAATTAGTTAAAACAATTGGATTATTACTTATGCTTGATCGCAGATGTCAAGTTCGGATAGACATTCCAACTTCATTCCTCCGAAATAACACACTAGGCCCTACAGTTTGCTCTTGTTAGAACTCACCAGTATTGTATATTCTTTCCTTATTTACGCGAGGCGACCATCTTGATTACTGAACCATTGGCTTCACAGTAAACACGACTGAACAGTTGTATATGAAGGTCCAACCATCCTTGTTTGTCATTAATAATCTGGTTGCCTGATCACCTCAATAGAAGACTCATTTACCATATCTCAGACTACTCTTGATTAAATTAAACTGTTCCTTAACAGGTTAAATATCAATGATAATGTTAACGTAACTTTAAAGTCATAATCTTTGCCGCGGTGCCTGCAATTAGTCGGTTGTAAATGTCTTTTCTATCTAGACGATCAACCAAGTTGATCATCATTCACGGCGGGAAGTGGCTTAGTATCCACGTACAATAATTTGGTCATGTCTAATGAGAGACCAACAGATAAGTGGACAACACCGTTACCTCACGAAAATGTGGCATGAATTGACATACTTATAATGTCAGGGATATACGCTACGGATAAAACAACACTTTAGCACTTTTAAAGTTAGACTGTAACACGAACCAACTTGATAGTTCAGACAAACTGTCCAGAAGGGATGAGGAATAAAATCGAGTTTAGTTTTGATGTCCGCATGTTTTATTGCAGTAGTCCATCGACAATCCATTTGGATGTCAATATAAAGAGAGAATAATATCGAGTAGTGGATCGTTCCTTGGAGAACACCATAAGCAGTTAGAAGAGATGATTGTGTGGCCACAGAATTTAGTAAATTGTCTACGGTTCGCAAAATAATTTCCTGAAAATTCGAGTTTTGAGAGTTTAATTTCAGACATTCCGACGAGTTGAAGTAAGTCTCTGTGTTAATGTCTCCAAACGTGGTCGAAGATACCTGCCAGCGATTCTTAGTTTATCATCAAACGGCGAGAGACAAACTAGAGCATCAGGGGTTGAGTAACAATGAGTGAACTGACTAGAATTTGTGAACTTCGCTTCAGTTCCCGTTTGATTAAGAGTTCGTTTGTCTGTAACGTCAAATGCCGTAAACGTACATGAATTCGGGAGAAATTGAGCCTTACCTTCTGTAGAGATGTGGTGTGGTGCACAACATTTTACAGCGCTCGATAATTTTACGGTATGTGGCGCTACATATACAACTCAGCTGGCGGTCGGCATTGAATTTCCAAATATTCCGCTAGAGATCAGAGTAAATACCCAGTAGATGTCATTGTTCTCGATGGTGTCTCTCACATAATTTGGGGAGGATACCATCGATACATTGAACTTTTTTTGTGAACATCTGATTTAGGCGAATAGAGTTTTGATAACGCTTTTGATGGTGAGAGTTAAAAGCCTTCGTCAAATCAATAAAGACAATATGTTAATCACGTCTTTGTTCACAACATTTTCTTGAAACGGGAAAGAAGTAACATCACGCTAATTGTTGCTTCATCAGCCGTGAAGTGTAGTTGGACTGTCTGGAAGTGTAGCCTGCTGAAAACCAGTCAAGAAAACGTTTTTACATTAACCGTCGACAGCTATGGCAGTCATTGTGACTTTCCCCATTCTTGTGAAGTGTTACCAGACTAGCTTCGTTCAAAACCTGAGTACTTATCTTCTATAATCAGCATGTACAGATGAGCTCATGAAAGTGTTTAGGCCGAAAGGAATCCATATAAACAGCGATCGACCACGATGTTTATCGATCGCCTTATGAATCAATCGTACGCCATCATCTTCGAAACCTTCGTCATTAATTAACACTCGATCATTCTATAGAGTGCCTAGGTGATAGTTGTGTTATCCAGTTTTCCCACGACGGGAATGCTTCTTACGTTAACTAAGACGACTTCAGATGCCCTGATTTGCAGGACTGTATCATGCTGTTGTGTTCGAACCAATTTTTCATGTAGACACTTTAATTTTCAATGAATCTCAAAATCCGAATTGTTTGATGAAGTGTTGATGAACGTAGATTCCAAAACTTTCTTGAAGCCGTCACAAGTATCACCATAATAAATAGAAAGCCGTATGTTTTAGATTGGTCCTGAAGACTATTCCTTCGTGAATCGCCTTACAATTCGTTGAGCATTTTACCATCCATTTTAACATACCATCACGCAGCACAAAAGACTGATTACACTAGTAAACTGAAAAACTCCACTAAGTGAATAATATGTTAGATACACTCATTTGTACTTCGTTTGATAAGTCGAAATATCAATACCATGTGTTCAGACACTTCCAACGAATTCTGTGGGATTTTTCATCCCCGTAAGAGCAAGATAGCCAAGACAGCCTCTGGTTACATACTGATAATGTATGATGCCGTCACCAGCCTAAAGTTTTCAAATAACAATTTTGCGTTGTAACTTTCGTAACTAGCTGTCACCTTAAAATATATCAATGAGTTTCTGCTGTAGTGCTTTAACAATTCAGGATGGTGCAAAATCTCCGGATCGCGCTAAAGTGGTGAGATAGAAAATGGAATTGAGACAATCTCACTGAGATCTTAATTCTGGGCTTACAATAACTAGCGTTTTGGCTTAGGTGATTGAATGGAGGTCAGTGAATCACTTCAACTAAAACGTAAAGGGATGATCAACGGGAAAGATGTGACCCGCATAGAATTAATTTGGACAAAAAGTGAACACGGTTGCGTCATGAACAGCATGGCCGGAGTTCTAGTCCTGGTCGTGGCAAGGAAATACATTACAGACAAGTTGTTCTACCAAAAGCGAAACTCTAGTCTAGAGCTTCATTTCAAAAGGGGCAGACTGGAAAGTTTATGGAAATGCCATAGCTGTGATCAATTGTGGGTAATGTTCAATCTATATGAAAACTAAAATCCCCTACTACTCAAAAGTAAACAAAAAGTATCGTCACAAAGATATAGTGTGCTTGTGCTTGTCCGACTTCATTAGGATGTACAATATTAAAATTCCAGTGCGGTTTCTCTTTTTCTACCCTCTGTCCCGACAAGCAAGTGAAACAGATACGCTTTAATTCAGACAGCTATTCACAACAAAACAAATGACACGCATCTCACTTAATTTATCAAGAACTCAGAATAGTGTGAATCGAAATTCATAATGTGGCAGCCTAAAGTGGGGAATACGAGACTACCATTATTCATCCTCCCTATCTTTGACATAAATAGTCCATACAGTCCATTCAAAGTCAGCACTGGAGTGCTAAGTAGAAAAAAAACCGCTTCACAGGTGGGTTTCACTGGCTGGTTTCATTATTTGTGAGTAAGACACAAGCAACTCAGTTGGAGAGGAGCATTATTCAGTCCTCTGAATCCAGTCAGTAACCATTGTTCCCGCTGCCACCGACCATAAGCCAAATGAGCTACTGCGATCCTAGCTTAAGAGGCGAACATGACCATTAGCAGTTGACACAAGTAAATGACTTCATTGTTCTATCTCGGGTAATCAATTGTTCACCTTGTATCTCATGGAAGTCGGCTGTGACATCGTATCGCAGTGGTCGAAGCCGAAAACGTTTGGCTGACATTCATATTTACCAACGTTATACATTGTTACAAAGCCAAACAAACAAACATGGCTTTTGTAATTAAATATTTTTTTACTTCTTCGTTGCTAATTCCATCCTGCTACCAAACATGGACGGTAGAATGCAGACATAAACTGTCGTAATAAAGCATGATCTCCAAATTCTCTGATCTAAGCGATCACGATTAATAGGCGTACGCTAACACCAGTCTGCCAGTCATCCTTTCTACACGACTCTTATGCTTCAGTTAAATATAACCCTAACCTTAAAGATGACTCAGTCTAGGAAGGATCCCTTTGGCTTCAGGACATATATTTGAAGAAGACCTACACCGGTAGATGAGAGTGTCTAAGAAGGGAAAAGTGTTTTTCAATATCGGTCCAATGTCAAAATAGGGTACACTCTTCGGATCACCATTTGAATGTGAGGAGTTCCACTATTATTCCATCGCTGCCTTCATCTGATCGTCTTAGCTGGAAACAAGCTAATTCCCAGTGGAATACAATGGATTTATAAATGGGAATTTGGTAGCAGGAACATAGTTGGACGTCCACGTTTCACATTATTGATTAGTTACCGTATTGACCTTGGCTGCCTAGTTGATACTAGCCGTGAAGTAGATTCCAATCACGCTACGGATTGCAAACGAGTGGGCATACACCTTTGCTAGTACTATATCAGTCCTGAACATCTAAATTAAAATCTTGTTTTTCAACGGATCAGTGCAAACGAGAAAAAAACCAATGCATAAAACATGCACGTGTGAATTGATACCCTAGGCTCTAGTACGAGTCCTGAGTTTTGTGTACCTTATTTTACTAGTCATAATTATGACAGGAATCGATGACTTATGGCTCGATGTTCCAAACTGAAATACCATGTCTACTGTCACACAAGCTTTTACCGGTGGGTCTGACATAATATTTCACGTCTGTTGGCCAGCACTAACAAAAAAATGCAGATTTGACGTTAGTCAGTTGACAAAACACCATCCAATTTTCCACCTGTATCATAAAATAGGCTAAATCAATAAGTAATGCAAAAAAAACTTTTTTTTATAAGTAATGTTCACTCACGAAGAAGTATACAATGCTCATTTCTTGTCGAACTTCACATACAAACACTCCTGCCATCTGACTGGACAATCACCATACAAATGTGCTTTTACATGTGCTCACCAGCCGACCGAACAGACGAACCACGCTTGAGTACGTCACTGGAAGGTCGGGAAGTTACAAACAGGGCCATTCCAATGCATTGCATGTTCCAGCGGGAAGTGTCCTATGCTAATTTCTACGCTATGAAAGGCGTAATTTATGTAAGATATCCGCACCAAATTTAGTACGAATGAAGTCAAACAGTTTGGGCGTGGTGTTCAACATATTATTGATCAATGGATTGAGAATAACACAACGTTATGAGCAAGTTGTAATACTCTAGGTTTCAACCACCTTAGGTGGCCTTCCTCAGGAGTGTTGTAAATGAAGTCACATTAACAAAGGATAAGAGATCACGTGCAATTTGTCGTGATTAGTTCATTCTGCGCTGCATCTGAACTGATTGGTCGAATCGTTTGCCCATTAGGTGGGGGTGGGACTAATGTAGATAGAGGAAGGCCACCCGAGGTGGTTAAAACGTAGAGTATTACAACTTGCTAATAGCGTCGTGTTATTCTCAATCAATTTACCAGTAACGTCGTGTATGCTTTAGTAAGGGTGCTGTTTGAAATGTTGCGTGATTCGACGACTGCTGTTGGAGTCTGAAGGTCAGTATATACAGCCTGTTCTACGCTTGTTGTCTCGTTCGAGGAATCATGGTGAAATGAGTTCACACTATGTGAAAAGCAATAGCCTCTTTCCTTTACATGAGAAAAGTGAGTACCGTGGAATTTTGCAATCCAAAATGCACTAAAATCTGACATTTATGATATATCTGACATTGAATCTGAACGGTCTGATTTCTGTCTTGATGACTAACTCAGACAATGCACAAGAAGAAAGGATACATTAATATCTCTGAAACGAAATTGAATATGTGCACACCAAATCACGGAATAAAGTACCACCCGTTGTTTAAATGAACACAGGTATGGTTGTGACTGTCCTACGGATTGTGATAGCAGAGAATTCATCTCGTTTCGTTAACATTAGTCCCACGCCATCTGATTCAGACCGTCTGACACTGCGATGAACATCGTGGTGAAAAAAGTACCAGAGATTGCTCAAATGAAATATGTTAAAATGAGGTGTAGTGAACTGGAGAGGTTAAAATTTCACAAGACTGATTTAACATCGACGGAATTTTTCGAAAAATTCTGATTTGGTCTGGAATTACTCTAAATTTAACAGTTCTCAAAAGGGGGAGAAATAGAGTACATGTTACAAACCTAGCTAATCGTCACCAATTTAGACAAAGGTCTGTGTTTGACCTTGTCCAGCTTAATATCTCATAACGAGAGACACACAACATGGATTATCACATCAGTCTGTTTTGATTTTGATCTCATGGGTTGAATGTTATTTTTATAAAATGAAAATTTAACTTTGTTCATAATGTTTTCTTACTACATGTATCATAAGAACCTATGGACAACAGATGAATGTGGCTGATCATCTACTCAGTTCTATGGCATTTTGGCTCCGTATAAAACAGTGCTGTTTGTAATTGTCTTATCTTATTCCGACATCAAGTTGAGACAGTGTCCAAGTTGTATAAAATACAATGCGTACAACACAGATAATTCACTCACCAAGACCTCTTCCTGCAGA
>JTDE01004581.1:15908-33296 GCA_014338405.1 Paragonimus skrjabini miyazakii | reverse complement strand
TTGCGATATTTCAAAGCACCCATCATATCTTTCGATTAGCGTCTATAACAATTTTGCATGAGAACTGACAAGGTATTGTGTAAGCAAAATTCAAAGAATCACACAAAACCTTTGATTCAATTCTAATTTGTACTCAAATGAGTACACTTCAGTTGAAATCAACCTGGAGTATTGAAGCAGTTGATTTTGTTCAAACTCCTAAAATTAGTCAAATCTGGTTAAAAACATCTGACTGGTGAGAAGTGATTAGAAAGCAATTTGGAGCCGGTCGGTAACATAATGTGGTTTTTTTAAGCGTAATTGGTAATATAAATACTACTGTCTTTGAACTCGACTAACTTATTACAGACAAATTGTACCTCCATCACATGGGAGCCTTCTGACCGAGTACTATTTCCAATGACACATTTTTTGATCCGTTCTTGAGGAAGCGGGAGAATTTCAGAGAACAACAGGCACTTTGGTCTCGGGAACATAACTCATCAGTAATTTAGAACAGACCCATCTGCCAAAAATATGGACTTTCGCTGGCTATATGAACAGAATGTGCAGACAGGGCAAGAAGTAAAACTTTGTATGTCACATGATAGCATACTGTTTCCTATCCTGGTTTGAATGTAACCGAATATCGAATCTTTTCTTACTTACTAAGTCTGTCACACTATTTATCCTCAAATTGAAGCAGTGATATCAGTTGCCATAACTTCTTGATTGCTATCAGTGGGCAAGTTCACGTGATCCAATGAATTCCTGTCGATATTTATAGTCGTAATTTTTTCCATCTTTTGACTGATAATTGTGGATTCGCAAATTTTTATTTCAATGTTTACTAATAACAAAACGTTCTATGAACTGACCGTACGGCTGAGCATTTTGTTTGTTATTTATAGACTTCATCAGACAATCTACTAAAAACATTATCTCTTGTTTTGTAGTGAAAAACATGTCAGTACTTAGGAAGCTCAAATAAATCTGAATGATGTATGAAGGCAACATAGAACTTACAAAGATTTCTGTTTTAGTAAACCTGCACCTGTCAGAAGCCTCAACAGTTTTTACAGACCCGTACAAAAATATTTCATTGTCAGTTATCGATTTAGGAGTACAGTGGAAAATTGTGTGTTCTTTTGAATAAATTATGCGTTAGAATTAAATGGATGCTAGGTGATTTTCGAACGAAAAACTGAGTTAACAGCCAGTGCGCACATAGGAAACACGGTGAATTTAACCATACCGCTTTAGATCATTTTAGGTATGATTTAAGAGATATTACGTTTAACCACCGATTGAAACATGATTGTGGACCAGTTTTTTTCCAATGAACAGGACGAATCTACTGTATGAGTTGCCCGACCATGAAATTGCATTCTCATTATCATACGTAGTGTACGTTTTCAATTCACCTGCAATAGCAGATATTGAGTCATAATCTGTTCTTGAAAACTGTTACTGCAAATCGATAGAGCTAATCTGAATGTATCAATTATCCTCATTGACGCCAAATGACAACAATTCGAACATTATACTACCATTAAGAACAAGCTCCATCTAGGATACGTGGAAGGAATAGGACCTAACTACTAAAAATAGCTATGCCGATATTCAAATGCTCAACACAAAAGTGACTGTAACTTACAAACAAACAAACGAACAATAAACAAGCGTAAAGCGTCATGAATAACTGAGGTTCCATGCGACTGTCATTGCCTGGCGTCAGTAAATACACGCACTCCACAGCTACCTGGTCGACACGATGGTAACATTCGTCCTACTGAGTCCGATTAGCCACTATCTCATCTACAGTCTCTAATCGTCGACTGTCTTAGTCACGAGGACTCCAACTCGGGAGCTGAGTCTGACCAGTAGTGATCAACACCATGGTGAACTATTTCAGTCATCCACGTTGAATCAGCATCTCTCCGTCTTGAATAAACCACCAGTCGGCCGAGGCGACGGAAAAGGTGCCGTGTGTGGCAAGCGATTAACTAGCATCTTTAGTGCATGGTCTAACCATTTGAGTCTATGTACACTTAAGGCTTAAACAACTGAGCTTGCTTGGGGATCACTACCAAATACTCACTGCTTAACCTATTGGTTATTTACTTGTTGGTCTCACCTGACATCACCGAGTGAACTCAGATGTCAATGGCCAACTACTTGAAGCCACTGATGTCTACTGTTCTAAGCGACTAGGTTTTGCGATGGTAAAGGAAACCATCGATCTGTAGAGTTCATACAGATGTTTCTTTGACTCGGGAGACATCCTAAATTATGTGGGCTAACCTGAAAGAATCTGGGTAAAGCGTGAATGCCAATCGTGAGAAAGTTAATGAAATGGAAACTGTACTGATCAGGCAGTGGCAACCAAGGTTATATTCACAGAACAGGTTTATTCGAGCTGCTTGTAAGCCTCCTGTATATTCCGTGTGGCGGTTGATCTCATACGCCGTTGTTCGTTTTCAATAAGCAAAAGATGGATTTAAAAAATATCATATGTTAACCTGTTTCCTTCGCCACCTGTCTGCGTCCTGTTCTGTTAAAGCTCGGGGATTCGTATCACATGCACAGTTGCTGCCAACGTCATGTAACAGGTTGTTGACATATTACTAGTCACTTTCGACACACCCCTAGATTAAATTTCCGCTTGGCAGTAAAGACAACAGCACCAAGAATACAGAGTTATTTCAGAGTCACACGGTTCAGCATACAAATGTCACAAACTAGGTGTACATGCTCTCTTTCCCCCTCCAAACACATCAACTTCTACAGACGCACGTTGTGTTCCGTGAAGTAAACAATATATTAGGGCGTCCATTCTGCTACCGTCCCAAACTACTGTTCTGGGAAAGAAGAAAAACGATTGACTCAGTCCTAATTAGCAGAAGTGTGCAGTGCGGACGAGACTTTTGATGCCGCTATGCTCATTAGTGACCCTAACTCTTTTTTTTCCGATAATTGTTCTGTTTGATGTCTTGGAAACGCTTGGTCATTACGCGCCATATAAATACTTTGTAATTGTCGCCTTTGTCGCATATTGTACGCCACTTTTGGTTTGTTTTGGAAGCAAATCGCAGGACAGTTGCGGTATTTTTGAGATCGAGATTTTCTGTGTCAGTTAGTATTGGGACGAGAATCCGATTTGTATCAAGCACACCACTATATCGAGAACAGACCAACGTATCGTTTAACGGGATTTATACCACAATACAAGCGACATTTATCCGAGAATGGGACAACGTAATGTAGTGGTAAGGTCACTGCCCTACAAAGTAATAAATTAACATGGCATGTAGGGATTTCCTGTACGTGATTTAGAAATAACAGTGATCCCGAACAAATCTACACAATCGTCAACCAACGGTTGTATGGTCTACCTTAATCCAGGCTTTATTCGGTAAGTATTGAAACAAATATGACAATAGCAGACTGTCAAAATTACGGGCTCAGTTAGCTAAAATGCATAAGACAGATGCTCCACTTTATATTAAAAATATACACTACCGGAAATATTATAGGCATGCTCCTTAGAAAACCGTATCTAGGACATCTAACCTCCTTTGTGTGGACAGCATAATAGACAGCTAGATGTCTGCGATAAAGAAGTTCGTTGAGAAGATATTATATATATTGGGCGGGAGTCGTGCAGTAGATTGTGTAGTGGACGACTAGCGTTTCTGTGTCATTCTGTAAAACCATTTGTAATACAGCAGTATAAGAACTTCAAGTAAGTAGCGTGGACATCGGCAAACACAATATCACTGATGGGGAAGAAAGTAACTACAGCTTACAGCAGAAATCAGATGAGTAGCGCAACGTAGTTTATGTCAGTCGTGTGTATGTCTTACTGGGTCTTTAACCAGTGTTTACTGGTGGTTACCTCTATATATATGGGAATATCGCTGAAACCCTTATCTCAGAAGAACGCTGTCCCGCGGTATATTTACGTTACACGAGCTGAGTTCACATGTATAATGGGCGACCAGAGCTTGAACGATTTGCATGCCCTTTGCAAATACTCTGTATACATATCAGCTTTATTTAGATCAACCAAGAATAACGGAAATCCGAATGTCAGAGTAGCTAACTATAATATATGCTGGGTTGAACCGAATGGTTTGTTATATAACTCATTGAATAACTGTTAAACACGTTTATAGTCATGTATTGTGGTATGGGAATAGTAAATGTCCTCCTTCCGCTAAATTCCACTTGAAGTCCTTTATAGAACGACTGTGGGTGAATAGTTGCATACCAAACGGAGCACAACAACGCTATAAACATTTTAGAAAAGAAAACTGCATAACTATGGTAACAACAGATCTTGAAAAAAACGAGACGATATAACATCTTGGGTGTTGTCACGGTCAACAATAAACAAACTCGATAGACCACGGAGTGGGTATACTAAGTCAGTATACAAACAGCTTTTGGTCACAGTTTGAGATGTGACGACTCGAGGACGTTGGAATAAAATATTATATCGATCAAAGATATGAGGGCACTACTGGGATTCCCTAGATGTCCAAAACACCTCTATGTTACTTATCAAGACGGATTTCTGAAAACACACGATTAGAAGACTGGTAAGTTTGCTTGATAAACAAACGGGATCAAAAGTTGATAGAAATTATGTGATATCAGTGAAGATAGAAGTTAATTCTTCCAAGATCAAGAGTATTTTAGTTTATCATTTTTGTAAACAGGTGTAATAAAAGTTTTATTTCATATTCACAGCTGAAAATTAATAGTCACTAAAGTGAAACGTTTATAGGAATGAATAATAAAACCCAACTTGATTTAAGGGTTTTACTACGGTTCCGTTGTACATGTATTTGGATTTCGCGCACTTCGATTCTGCGTTATTAATTATTAAATATGTTGATTATGTCAGGTCAGGAAATTGTACGCCCTGATAACTGACCCTTTATGATCAATCGGTTTTTCTTGTGAAGCACGCCATTTTTGGGACTTATTGAGGGATAACTAGGTTTGGACTACTGATCAATCTGATGACAAGTTGAACGAACGTCCATATACGGTTAACTGATTAATTGCGGTCACGTTTATTGAAAGTTGTGTTTGTTACTTTATCTCTCTACTCACCACATTTAACAGAAAAGTCAGAAACAATTTTTTACACAATGTATCTCTCGAGCACTTTTTGATGTATCTCATCAGGTACATACTGAAGTCTGTGAGTTTATACAGCAAAGTTCAGTGAACATTGTGAAGCTAAACAACAAAATCAACAACGTATTCGATAATTTTTCTCTGAATTATTGATTTCATGAAGCACCATCAGTAAGTTGACATGATTGTTGTTTGTGTGACTAACTAACATTTACCCAACTAACTTCGTAGCCGCTGACTCATTGAAAGTGTCATCATTTCATCTGATAATCTGTCCACATAAAGCACGATTCGTAGCAAAGTGAACGTCGCCCACCGAACTACAGCAACTGTCAGCAGGCGTGGAATGAACGTGTTTTTTTAATGCAGTACACGATATAGTGTCATTGACCTGATGGATGTTGCTTGTTGTTGCTTGTTCTGATGACTACCCGGCTGTGACCCTAGCAAGCGTTATTTGCAGTCGGTTTACAGTGTTGACATTTGGTGACTATGCCCTTCATGAAAAGCTACCGATTTGTTACCTGTCTTACAGCATCTTGAAAATATAACCCAAAATAAACTCATTATGAAGTTAACTTTGTGATCACGATGCCAAAGTCAAGTTGAGAGGGACAAAGGACAACCTGTTCGGAAACGCATCATCTACTGATAAGCAGTTAGCCGAAACAATATAAATGAAACTTCGCCACCTCTAACAAGGTCTCGTGTGTGAGCCACCTGATAAACCTAGAGGGGTGCAGAAATGTAGGTCATACTATCATATAGTGAGAATGCGGCTTAGGAGATCGCGAGCTCAGCTCGTTGGACTAAAGCAATGATGTAAAGAAGACAAGGCAACCCAGTTACATCCAGGACTGAAGTTGTCAGATCCTCACAATGTCAGAAACGGTAACCACCCGGACTGTTCTTTTCGGTAATCTCTCATTCAAAAATATTCAGTCGATTAACTATCACAGAATTCAGTTAACTTGTGAAAGAGTTTTTGCTGCTAGTGAGTAATCGTAGTTTTCGTTAGTTTACGATTGAAAAACATCCAAGCTTATTTTCAGATTTTGCCTTCAGACTAATTTCTGGTCAGATTTGCTTTAAAAGGAGGTGTCAGTTTGAAGTTTCACACCTGTTAGAGTGTGTCAATATGGCAGTTATTCATTTATTTTTTTAGTTAAGGAGCGGTGACCCTATATTGAATTCTCATACCTTAACGTTATCTCACAACCGTTTGCAAGTCCGACATTGACATACAGGGATACTTCTGAAGAGATCCATTAGCAAAAATTCTCGACCTCGGCTTGATTGGAACCAGCGACAGAAACACCATGTCCAAACGCGGCAAATGCTCTACCAGCTGAGCTACGAAGCCACACCGGAAGCTCAGAAATTTTCTTATTTGGACAGATTTGAAAATTGTTGAGCTGTAATTTGAAACGATGCGCATGTCTTTGATGTAATATTTTAAAAAAGAAAGCATCTGACGGGTAATTTTCCCTTGCGATATCTAGAGTAATTGACAAGTTGTTTGGCGGATTTGTTCATTTACAAAATCCTAATAGCTTGCGTTTATTAGTCTTCCTTTCAAGGGAGATCGGATGACTGAAGTTATCTTGAGAATGCTCAAAAAGTCAGTCGAAATAACTTAACTCGCCGCTCAATTGTACGTGAGTTTCCGTTCAACACCCGTTATCATGTCACAACTCAAAAACAAACTTCCATGTTCTACAACCAGCTGCTGTGTATACTCATTTGTTTGATCGTGTCGAGCATCATACAGTGGTCGTACTACAAGGCGACTGTCTGACAGAGTGCGTGAACATCACGCTGCGTGGTTGAGTAGTGGTATGGTTAAATCGGTTACAAGCACGATTGTTGCTCATCTGACTGACTCTAATCATTCTGCCACTAAAAAAGACGCTTTTCAGTTTGTTTACCGAGTGCCAAGAAATTGATCAAAGGTGATGAGATTCCGAATGTTCATTGTTAATGATATACTTCTGGTGAACTGTTTACTACAGTATAGCGATCACTTGGTCAATCACGCCTTCATGGTGTGCGGACTGTGACAAAAGACTCCGGAAAAGCGATAGGATTCTAACCTGCCTTCTTTGTGCAAGCTTTGAGCTCAATTATCCTGTTGACTGGTTCTGCCTCTTGTCTACAAGACTTAAAAAGAGAACTCGGCTGGAAATCCAAAATATATGTGCTTAACCTGCATAGTCATCGCGAACACAACTCCAAGTAGAAAGAGCCGCAAGACCAATAGAAGTGAGTGGGCGACTTTCATTTGAACAGTCGGCCGACCTTATTTGTGCTGATAACATGAACCATAACCCCTCGCCAGCTATTGTGACGTTGTTTAGTGAGCCTGGTGGCTCCGAGGCTCATTTTGCTGGTCAGATTAATAACCCATTTTCTATTAGTCATTGTCAATGAGGCAGACGTTCGTGATCAATTTACTCAAAACCTAAGACACTGATGAAACTAGGGCTAGCTCACTTAGTCAGAATGAACTGAGAGAAGCCGGTAAATTCTAGCCCATTCACGTTGACAAACACTGTAAAGTAAACACGGCGTGGGCACCAACACGCCCAGGATACCACGCTAAACTCGCACATAGCTGTGTGTCGGTGTACAATTGTTTTCAGTCTACAAGAGGGTAGTTCAGCAATGCTAGCAGATTGGGTTGAGCACAACAAATAGGAATTTGTAATATTTTGTGAACAGTTTTGTTCTCCTGATATCTTTCCAGAGCGACTTAAAACACTACGAAGGAACCGTGAACCTAAGTACGCTCTCACGCCCCGCTCGCTGCAGGTTCGTGTCCACATCCTGGCCGAATTCTAGAGGTTAATGACGCTGCAAAAACCTGGCCACGACTGCGATGCACCCTGACCGAGACAAATACATGCCCCTGCAGTTGCTGTCTGAAGCCCAAACAGCTGAAGAACGTAGGCTCAGGTGCATTATTATACAGAGTGTGTCTACCTCCAAAAGCTCTGATGTCGTCGCTCAGCTAGTGGACGGTCTAGACCAGTGGCGATTCCCAACATTACTCACTGGCCGGTCTGACCGAACAGTCACCCGCGTATATCATCTTGATGAGTGTTCCTTAGCTTTTGAGAATAACCTTCTTAACAGAAGAAATGACGAAACAGGTGGACGCAGCTTGGTCCGCAGTGTGCTCACAGTTGCCTCCTGAGATCAGATGCCACTCCGACAGATCGAAAAACATTAGAACAGAGTGTAGCCAACTGTAAACCACCACAAAACCCAGTGCTATTGCTTCTAATATTGCCTAGATGACCTTCATGCGAATGCCAAACTTGGTCAAGAAGTTCAAAACAACACGACTCACCGCTGTTCTAACGAGGGACGATAGCCTCAAAGTGCACTAGAACACACTGACACAGCCGTTTTCACTCGATGAACCTCCTCGAGTAGATTTACCGTCTATGCATAATGTAGGCAATGTAACAGCTTGTGGGTATGATTTTTACACCAACGCGCCTTCACTGTTTAATGAACTGGATGAGTTCCGTGACCTCTGTTTCTGGCAAAACTCACTTACAGTAAGCATCAAGGAGACCTGGTGTAAAGAAGTTCGGGGAAGTGAATTGTCTATACCCGGTATGACTGTGTTCTTCAATGGCAAAATAATCGGTGAAGGAGGTGGTGTAGTTCTTTGTTTAGGATCACAGCTAAGGACCTCGTGACAGGGTTCCACTGGATCTTCCGGAACCAGTTTTGGCAAGCAATTAACGTCACTCAAACATACAATTGTTTAATTGGTGTGATCTACGGATCATTTTCTACACACAGGGACGCCAAAGCGGTCTTACGCAACGTTACGCGTGGAATACCAGCTTTAGCTTTTGTTTGGACGCTGGTGATCACAGAGAAGTGGGATTATAGAACTATTTACTCGATATCGCAACGACGAAAGCTGGCGGGTAAGTCAGGTGCTGTTTTGTCTTGATTAAATTTTTACCAGCAAGGTTGACAGTATAAGCAATCTGAAATTCACAGCTCCACGTAGTCATATTGACCATGGAATAACGTTTGCTTTTGAAGGAAAAATTCTTCAGAAATAACATTAACCTTGACAGGCTAGCAGTCTGTCGTTGGTATACCGTATAAAGTCTGAAAAGTTTGTTAGAATCATACTGAGAAATCCTAGTACCAAGACTGTGCACAGTCTTCAAGTAACCTCGTCGCGTACGGATAAAGAGTGCTTACTCCCTACAGATAGCTTGAAATGCATGCAAAACTTATCGTCAACTCAGTTCACGAGGGCAAAATTGAAGTTTCTATTCCTGGCATTGAAATTTAAAATTCTTCCCAACAGAGTCGACAGATTACAAACAAAGGTGCGATTTGAGGACCTACAAATCAGAAAGTTTTTCCGAACGTCACTGGACAACGAAGGATGGTTCCACGCGAAGCTCGTCGATATTTCGCGCCATTTTCTGACGTCAACTGTGCTTCACCATTGCTGTTTGATATCTGAACATTATCACGCTCTCAAACTACTGCGAGAAATGAAACATCTGACTGTCTTTCAACCAGACAAATGTTCGAGCACAGTTATCATGAACAAGGCTGATTATTAGTCCAAAATGAAAGATGATCTTGCGTACAGACGAAAATTTCACACAAACAGTTGACAACAACAGTGATAGAGAAACAAATCTGCAGAAAGCTCCAAATCTTACTATTACATGGGTACATCTCGGAATGGCATTACCGACTAATGAAGCCAATCAGAACCCGCACACCACAGTTACGGGGTTCTCTAATGTCTGGCGTCCCATTAGGGCCAATCCTATACATCGACAACTCACCGTACCACAAACTTACCAGATGGCTTTTAGACATCCTCCATCCCATCTGTTAAATGTTTACTCCCATCGTGTAAAAAGCACTTTCGAACTGGTACAAACTTCAGAGAACGTATTGGTGAATTCACAAAAGATGTATTCCACGGATGTTGACTCTTTATTTACAAACATTCCCGTCCGAGAAACAGCCGATTTTTATGCGATTTTATTTCCTATCAAAATTTACCTTTTTGTCTCCCAATTGATTATCTCAAGGAACTTATACTTTTATGTGCAGGGAATATCCGTTTTGATTGTGCAGCGTCATCTTATAAACAAGTTGATGGTGTAGCGACGGATAGCCGATTGGGTCCAACGCCTGCAGACATATTTTTTAGGAACGATTGAATTTAAATTATCTGATGCCATAGATGGTGTCAGCCTCTATAAGTAATATGTAGAGGATATCTTGAATTTTATCGGCAGTGTTCATTTTGTTTCTCACTTAAACCTTTTGAATTCCGTTCATTGCTATCTTTCTGTTTCTCGTGAAGAGGAAACAAACAACAGTTTATCTTTTCTAGACATTCCACTTACTAGAAGGCAGGAAGGCTCACTAGAACACTCACTGTACCACAGGGCCATTTGGATCGGTCAGTATTTGCCATTGTCTTCTTTCGTACCAGTTACTTATAAACGAGGAAACTTCCTACCCAGAAGAGCTGGCAAAATTGGGTCAGTTCCCAGTGAATTGCAGGCATATCAGGGGAGACCTACAAAATACTGCACATCCCGGGGCATCCAATTGCATATCTTCTCCCACTAAATAAATATGAACGTATAAGAGATCATTGGCTGAAACTGTGTAACGGAACAGACAGGTTACTTCGTAGATGGAACTGCTTCACAGTTATGGTCTATTCAAAATTTAAAAAAAGTGTTGCCCAAGTTTGTGGTTATGGACGAATCGGTTGAGATTTATAAACTATTACTCGATTGGCATATACATGATTGACAATCGGCACTACAAGTTTTCTAACCTCTACAATAGCTCAGTCTTACAGGTCATTAGTTACACATAACTGACTTCGCATTGTTTCATTTTGTTACAATGACGGTTGTTGAAATGACTGCGGCCAGCAGCCTTAATGAATTTACACTTTATTCAATTCCACTCACCTTTCCTTTTCACTCATGAACCGTCCAACATGGTTTTTCACCGATCAACACAAAGATAGGAACATACAAATGAAGATCTTTCTCCTTTCTGTAAGAACCTATGAACCTATAATTAGGAAACCTTTGCTGATTACAGACTGTTTGAATGAACATTGATTATTGAAACGAGTAAAACAATTAATGTTGATTTCTGTTTGTCGAATCACTACTTAGATGAGCGTGTTCTACTGAGTGACATGATAATTAGTTTTTTATGTCTGTCGTCGATGCGTGTTTTTGAACATTTGAATTGTAGAGTAGCAAATTCCTATGTCCGTTTTATTTCAGGATACGTCTTGTTTTTGTGTAAATTTGTCGGTCCTCAGGGGTTGACATCTTTTTGGAGAGTTAATTTGTTTGTGTCTACTGGCAGCGGATTTTTTTTTGCTATGTTGACCAGTGTCGAAAAATAAACGTAAACTGTGTTTGCACCAAACCTCTCTCCAGTCAGTTGATGGTGGTCATGTAGTAAAGGATACCATAACAAGAAGAGTAGAAACAGCCTTTGGCTGTTCATTATTAAATACAACACTTGAGTAGATTACAGATTGGTCCTTCAGAGACAGGATTTGTTTTGTCCTCTTTTGCTATTATATGTAGGTTATACGTAAACTGTAGCCGTTTAAAATTTGGAGCACAGCCGAACACTGTTGTGGTTTGATGGATTACCACTCTTTGAACAAACAAACAGAACGACAAAGTTACCAACATTTTGAAATTATTTATTTCCTAAACGCAAACAAGGTAGAGATGGAAGCAATGTTGCCCAATTTCAAACTTCCAAAACGAAGCAATTAATGTCATTTCGATAGAGGGCTATTGGTAGTATGGTTAAACGGCACCTATGTGCGCAGGGCTCGGTATCGACATCTAGATTACGAAGCAAACCAGTGATTACTACACCGTTAGACCATCGCCGATTTTAATCGCGAAATTGCATTTCTTCAAAGTCTATGTCAGTGGACTATGGCTCTCTTCGGTCGCTCGATTATCAGATTGATGCTATCTAGCTTACGTAAATGAGCGGACACAAGCATGGAGCATACATGTGGATAAACAATGGTCCAGTATATCCAATTCGTTAAAGATCGCATAAATATTTTGTACTATTTGTTCACCATGCAGAAAGATGATAACACCCTAAACGGTCGTTGGTGGTCAGTGCATCATCAAAGATAAGCTCGAATATATAGCACTCTCAAAAACTCCTATGTGCTGCTTTTAAACAGACCTTCGCCGCCATTATACGGAAGAGAAAAGGGAATTCATGCGCACTGCATACAGTAGATTTCCAGACATCATTTGGACTCTAATTGTTTCAGATAATTCCTTTGACCTACTATGTGATTTATTAGTCGATTGTTTGCTGGAGTAATTCCTTCATCATTGATTTAGTCTGTGTGCGTTACATGAAATTTACTCGGTTCCGTTCAAAGCTCAGAGTTCATATGTTAAACCCTTCACATGCGTGTTGTATATCAGCATTGTCTAGGTATATTTAATGTAGAGCTTCAACAGATAAACTTGTACAAAAACCACTGAATTTAGAAAAAATAGAAATGCTGACAACTAACTTGCAATGTGGCTTATGGTAATTCTTATTTGCTCAAGCCAAACTGATTAAAAACTAATTTGACATACTGACACGTGCACCGGGCAGATGTCTACAAATCAGATTGTTGATGACTGCCTGTCAGTTGATGAAAGATGACAGAATTTCAGCTCTCAATTATGCAAGCTTTAACTTCAGTAGTTTTCAGGAAGAAATGGTTTAATATAGCTTACTGCCTTTGCTGCTTATAAAATTTTAGAGCAATTCATTCACTCATCCACAGTGACAATAAAACTACAGGTCTGCCGACACAGCAGGTGAACACTTGTCATTCGCATGTGTTGATGATAAAGATGATCATCGCGTATCACACTGCGTTAAAAAAACTTGGATGAGCCTACCAACGGCGTCAAATTTCAAGGTTTCGCTTATCAGTACTTACTAAGACACTAGGTGATAGCTTCGGCCATTAGGCAGCGAAAAAGCGGTGAGTATATGCCAGATGCTTGCCAACTGGCTCAAAATATGCTGACACTTGGGCTGAGCCAAGCCAGGCGAAATCGAAACGTTCTTTAAGAGAATTTACATAAATACACCACCAAACACTAAACTTAAAGTGCATTCACACGACCCAACGAGAAATGAGAAGATTAGGTCGTGAAAGTGAAGTTTTAAAATTTATTCACATCGATCTGTTTATCACGTGGATCGTTGGTGTATTACGATAATACCAAAGCCGTGTCTGCTGATGTTCAAGCAACGAGGTGGTCAACTAACCGGATAGTTGGTAAAAGTGAAATGTGTAGAATAAACTTGGTATTTAGTGGGTAAGACTAGTTGTATGCTAGTGTTTTGCCAGTGCTGATCGGACGTTTCATGCACTCTGGTTGCGTTCTGATTGGCCGAGGCCAACCTTAACATTCGACAGACTTATATGCTATTGGTTACAAGTTCGTGCCGTTAGGCCACATCTAAATTCGTTCAATCGATAATACCTAGTGTGTTAAGCATGTTTCTATTAGTTTAATTTACTCGGCTGACCCCGTGCGTCCTTTACTGCGTTTGCTTCGCTATCGATTATGAAGTCTTGTGATACAGACTGTGAGAACATTTTGAGTAAAAGGTTTACAGAAATCGAATTGAACTAGACAAGTGCATTCAGATGAACTCTTGAAACAATGTACCGAAATCATCAGGACATCATCAGGAAAACCTGGAAACACATGAATGGTCCAGTGTGACCGGTGATGAAGAGTGTAACAGTGAGAAAAATGATTAAACAAATTTTATGGTGTATGGTGTGGTTTTAAACCCCAGACAAAGAAAATGTGAGGACGAGCGCTGGAAACTTAGTAACTGTTGCAGTGTGCCATACAATATCACAAGCTTGTGTAACGTCATGTTATTTGCTGATGAGACATCTTAGCATGGATTAGCAATTGTTTTCATATAAGTTTGGGGGTATATTCAATGAAGAGCTCTTTGGCCAGAAAAATGACTGCACTTTTTGAAAGTTTAAGGAATTCATTTGTAAGTTTGAAGAAAATAGTCAGCGCACTAGTCAGACGGTTGTAATCGGAGACGTACCGCTTAGTCCAATAGTTACGGTAGTTTAATCCAAAGGGTAATCCTAAGTAGAATCACATTATAAGTCAGTGAAGTGTAACATGAGGACACTGGGAACAAGCTGTACTCTTCTATGATTCGATCATGTTGAGTTGCCATCATCAAGAATTTGAGCACAACCTGACTACCAGAGGCCACCGAAACTCAGAGTACCACGGATCTAATCTAATTTCAGTCACATAAACCGTTCACAAGCTCGACTGCCATCGTATCAGATTTGGTGGGGATATTCTACAGAATATGTGTTAAACGCGGACAGATCGTGACTATAGTAAACGAGATGCATGAAACCAGTATGGCATTTCGGAGAACCCCACAATAACAATAAGTATGAGCAGAGAAAGTACGTCAAAAGATATTAACAGTTTGCGCGCTCTCATCAGTGATTAACACAAAGTTAGAAACTTCGGGGGTATACTAAACAGAGTTACCATCAGTGATAAGTAGTTCGGCAGATTTGATAATTTAGAGGAGACTCAGTTTCGAAACATCTGCACTTTGGCTGGATTCGAACCAGCGACAAAAAACAATATGCCCAAGCGCGGCAAATGCTTTTCTAACTTATCAAATCTGCCAAACTACTAATCAGTAACACAATATCAGTACTCATCGGTGGCGTTGGTGGATTCTAGTATGAACCGATCGAGGAATGCTGATTGGGCAGTTAGTCGGCTGGACCATTTGGTGGATTCCATATGACCCAGATAGTTGGGTGGGTAACTGGATGCAAATGTTAAATTTCCGAGTCTTCAAATTGGCTTTGTCGCTCAGTTGGTAGAGTATCTGCAACGTTGAAGCATGTTGTTTCTGTGGCTAGTTCGAGTCCAGCCGAAGTCCGAATTTTTCGCAGTTGGGTCTCTTCTAGATTTTATACTAAGTTGAACTCTATTCACTAGAGTTCTAATGTTTCTTCGAGTTTGGTAATATTATATGTTTACCATAAATAGATTTAGGGTAGTCACCAGCTTCGTGTTGACTACCAGTAAGGGGGGATTAGGGAGAACCGCAAGTTTTGCTGCGTAATCGTAACCCGAATCTGTAAGCAGTTGGTGAAATACTGTGAACCAGACAACTGTGTCCAGTTTATTTGTATATGTAAGGTGTCAACGCAATCAACCTCTTGGGCATGAAATTGATTACCTCATTAGTACGGGAAAGTTTCAAACTAGTTTGGTTGGTTCGTTAATTCATTACTACTGTTTATATCAAATTTCTAATTTTGCGTTATTGACCGATGAGACTGAATCCAAGTTCCTCGCAGCATATTTTTTGTCCGATTTGACCGGATGGATAATACAACATTTTAGATCATCAGTAAGCGGTCAGTAAAGTGTTATTGGTGTAGTTGTTAAATAACTCGAGAATGAGATTAGAAAATTAGTTAAAATCACGGGTGCTGCATTCATAATTGGTATATTAAAAAAAATCTGAAAACGGAATCAAGTTGGGTAGCCAGATATCTAAGGAAGAGAGGCTTGTCGCACTAGCCAATAGGAATTAATGACGGAATTTTAAAAATAGGACGATAGCTGTACACCCTTTAGGAATGCTTGATGCCAAGTTCAGAGGGAAAGACGATTTAGCCAGCTGGGAACAGGAACGATTTAGATGAGTACCCAACACTCAACAGTTGTTACTTGATGGATGTAGCAGGAAAATCTAAAAGCCAGTTGCCTAGTGATTGAAGATTTACATTCTCTAAGACTTTTATGTCACACTATTGACAATATCAGTGAAGTTGGCAAATCGGTTTATTGACTTGAATGCTCGGTTGTTTAACGAACTTAGTATTCAGATAACAAAAGTTTTGTTGAGATGATACCATCCAAATTCAAGTTTATACGTTCAAATTTCTGTTCACTGAAATTGTTACTTCACCTGGTGATGAAATGATTGCAGTCCAAGCTTAGAAAACAAACAAACAAACAGGTAATTTTACTTTCACTTTTTAAATCGTACATACATCCTTGTAGTTCATATTGATCAGGTTTGTATGAGTATGGACAACCTGCTTGAATATCTGATCACCAAACACACCATCAACCCTGCAGATTCAGCTTAACCCCTTGGCGATTCAAAAGAGACTATGTGGTGAATTCGTACTCGCGGCAAACACAGTATGTTCAAAAGCGGTCAGTCAGAACCAACCCACATATCATGCAACCCTCTGTAGACGTCACGTGAGTCACGTGGCACCCAGAGGTGGAGGACGGCTGGAGGGCTACTTCTTTTGTCTTGTGGAAATGGTTTATTTCATTGCACCCTGTTATTCCTTTTATTCTACCTGGCGGTGGCCACAAACGTGAGTAGCCAAACCTGGCAGTTTTTCACACATAACTGGGTCAGTCGACCGAACAATGAATGAGTTGACCCATTAGTTTGACTAGAGCATTTCAGCTCGGTTCACATTATCTGCACCCTGAATTGAAAAGGTGTGGTTTTCTTGCATTCGCATTCTTCAAGATCTCCCCATGCTGGAACAAACAGAGATCATTGTTCATTCCGATTATGTGCATAAGCTTGAAAGATTGGTGACAGGGGATACGGTAATGTGGCATTAGCGAGAGTGGAAACATGAGTTAGTTTTCACGATCAGTTTCAACGTCATTGTCCCAGAGTCCACATTCAGATTCTGAATTAAAAAGCTGAAGTTCAAGGCATATGGCTACTAAGAAGTCTAGAATAAATTACGTGATACTGCAGGAATAATATATAAAAAATGGAAATGCAAATATTAGGTTGCAGTAAACTGTCAACTACTGCGACGGGTTGGTGGCCGTAGCTTTTGAATGGTCTGTATCTTCACTCGGCAAAGAAGTGAGCCGGAAGCGATAATCTTGAAAGGGATACTCCACCAGGTAGATACGTTACTCCACATTCACTTTTGACTAATCTAAAGAAGTTGTGAAAACAGTGTAGGCCAACAGCTAACAAATGTGTGCTTGAGGTCAACGACTGTTTCGAAGCCAGGTCCTTACTGGCTTTCACTACTCCATATGGGAAGAAATATACCTCAAGCGATGTCCCTCTATAGTATAACGGATGAGT
>JTDE01004580.1:0-35112 GCA_014338405.1 Paragonimus skrjabini miyazakii | reverse complement strand
TGCGCACTTCCGACATCAACTTCACTCTCACTACTGCTGTATATGTGTTCGACGTGGATCTTACGGTTGTACTTCAGGAGTTTGTCGGTAATCTCTAGTGACCAGACAGGCAGTCGGCCAACGAAAAAATTTGTCAGCGCAATGTTTATTGAATTTTACAGTGCCTAGTACCACAATCATTCCCTGAGCTTCTAATATACCCAGCCACGGTGAGATGCCTGCCTTCAACAAGCAACCGACGAAATTTGTAAATCTTGGTATTATTAAAAAAACCATCTTGACCACACAAGTTTTATAGTGAAAAAACGGACTGCGGGCAGTTGCCAAGAGGTCCAGCGTAATAAAATAAACCTCCTGTTCTTCCTCAATATCTGCAAGAGTTCAATATTCATTTCATGCTTCGAAACCTTCAAAGAAAACAAGTTTTCAGCATGTGTAGCGGCCCCATTCGTCACTGTCAACTATGTTAGAGTTACGAGTGCCATTTGTACTCTTTCGTTTCTTACTTTTGTATGTATTTAAACATTTGTTTGAACGAGTAGAGATACGGACAAGTACCCCGCGCACTCGAACGTGCGACCCTGTTGCATGCACGCTTGTCGCTCTGCCCTGTTATCGTTTCGTATTTGTATCTGTTTACTCTCGCGTTGACCTCGCAGGTCAACGATATGCTCTTTGTCTACTCGCTGTGTTATTCTCAACCGGTCGTCTTGCATTCTCAGCTAGTAAGCAAGATACGACAATAACTTATTTGGGCAATCTGGTAAAGAACTTGCAGTTGTTTTAGTAAATGAAAGATTCATTTGTGAATGCACCCGGAATGATGCCGTAGATTCCAATGAACGAGCAAATTCCATTTCCTGCAGAAAAACAAGATTTAAACACGAATTAGAGCTGGAATACGTCAGCTAATAAGCGAGATACAATAATTTATTTGGACAATCTGGTGAGGAACTTACAGTTGTTTTAGCAAATGAAAGATTCATTTATGAATGCATCTGGAATGATGTTGGAAATTCCACTGAATTTGTGCACATATGGATCCACTTCTTTACGGATTACGTGTAATGTATGTAATTAAAAAACTTAATATTGTATTAAGGGTATTGTTATAAAAAAAGTGCATTCAACGCGTTCACGATGCTTTCAACGAAACTGTGAATGACCCCAGTCCGCAAAAAATACAACACAGTCGCTCTCATCACGCACGAAACAAGTTAAACCGCAAACGCGCATGTGGTGGAGGCGCAGATTAGAACAAAACATGCACTAAATGATGGTAGTTGAGAACGCATGTGGATGGAACTTTGTGAATATGATAATGTGTTTTAGAAACTTTTACCACCCGTTTAATTACCACAATGAGTGTGGTAATTGACAATTTTTATTCTCGTCCGACTCGTTCATTGGGTGGCCGACCGTTGACCACATGTTGGCGAACACCTCGGAGTTGGCCATGTGTTTGCTGGGACTTGTCTGGGTGTGAAACAACCCTGTTTACACGTGGCCGACTCGGCCAAGTCGGCCAAGAGTAGGCCAGGCTTTGGTCTGTCTTTTCTACTCCATTGACCAACCAAAAGTTGTAAACTTCGGTGAATCGCGCATTATCGTGGAGCTCATGTTGTGGTTGAATAATGAATATGAATAATCCAAGAACGATACTTTACACTGCAATAAATATATCTGACTACGGAATACGTGGTTGTCATTTGACTGTAAATTTCGTTCATCCAGGCTAGTTCGGTAGCCTGGGTCAGTTGATTGTCCTGAACTGAACTGAACTGACAGCTCTGGGTCATTTGCTTGTCACGTGCCTGTGGTTTGGTCGCTTGTCACACTATTGTTTTTGTGATGTTTTACGAATACTCTTAGATAGTAACATGTCATGTCACTTTGAATGTATGTGATGTAGCCTACTTTTATTATTCAATAAAGACATGCTAAAGACTCACCTGAAGATATTTTCACTTAAATGTTTGATTTTTTTATCTTCATACACCCTGAAGAATCTGATTAATAAACTTTTGGAGCAACGAGTTCCGGACGAAGTTTGCATTGTCGTACCACTAAATATTGTCGACTGCGCCGGGAACGTCTGCGACAGGGCATCAGCACTGTTCCCTATGAACACAACCAACGGAAAATTCCACGTATTAATCAGTAAAATCGGAGTCACTACACTGTTTAGTTGCGATTGGCTGAATGCTGCCAACTATACACGGCTGCTGCCTGATGTAGTGTAGCTGTCCAATCGGGTTTCCGCGATTTTATTATGTAACCTCCGGTGATGCAGGGTAGAGAGGACTGGTCAATATGCGTGGTTTTGTCGATTGGATAGGTCCGTAGGGCTGTATGGCGTGGTTGTGTCCAGCGTCGCATGACGCATTCATTCGTGAGGTAGTGAGGCTGTCGAAGCGAACAGTTTGTGATCGATACGTACACCATTTGCTGGCAAGCCCTGAGGCTTCAATTATCAAGGTGAGTTGCTGGTTGTTCATTTGTCCTTCTTAACATGCTTTGGGTTAATGGGTGACGTGTTTGACTTAGATTCAGGCGTAATATCCCATTGTTCATTGCAGCTAATTTGAAATGTATGGAAGTCATCGAACACATAAACATTCAATACAGTTGCCATCGGAGAGGACTGTGAATCGTTGGAAACGGCGATGTATGCTAGCGGCGGATTTCACTGACCGGTTTGAAGCTGATATTTTTACGACAGTACCGAGGAACAGCAAACGTCCCTACATATCTTACTTTCTTTTCAGATGACGTTGCTTACAGTTAAACAGGCGCTACCAGTACTTCAGTTACACGTGATTCAGGCGAATGTAGAACAGTGTTCAAATTGATAGAGGGGTTGAAGGACTGGTTGTAAGAATATGGGATTCCCAGGAGAGCAGTTACAGCTCTGTTGCGAATAATCAATATTTTTGCGAGGACTATGCCCACTGAAGTGCGTTCTTTGTTGAGTACACCGTATGACTGCCCCTCGAAGTTGATAGCTGATGGTAATTACGGTCACTTCGGCTTGCAAACTGCTCTGTCACGCTTACCGTACGATGCATCATTGATTAATGCCAACAAAGTAGCAATCCAGTTGCATATTGATGACGTTAGACCATTCAAGTCGTCAAAGTTGCAGTTATGGTCTGTACTTTGTAGATTAGTCAAGCCTATGACCACCATCCCTTTCATGGTAGGCATCTTCGCTGGTCGCGGCGGACCGTTGACTGTGAACGAATATCTCGCAGATTTGGCCGTTGAACTGTGTACTCTGACGTCAGAAGGAGTTATCTTCGGTAACCTGGAACGCAAAAACAGTTGATAATCAGCAGCTTTAGCTGTGACTCACCAGCTACGGCTTTCGTAAAACGGAAGCCAGAGCACACTGGATACATTAGTTGTGATCGTTGTACGCAAAAAGGGGTACACAATAAACACAAAGTTACCTATCTCTTAACAGATTGCCCCATTCGCACAGACGAACCCATCCGGTGTGCCAGGAAGCACAGACAATCTCCATTTGAGGACCTACCCTTGGACATGACACACCACTTTCCGTACGATTACATGCACTCCAGGTGCCTTGGTGCAGTACGAAGGCTGGTATCATCGTGGTTTGAATCTCCTAATAACAAAGGACTGCGTTCGGTGATGGACATAGCTGAAAACGCTGACGTCAACATAACTGTCTGCTCTCGTATACTAAAAAACGACTCCCCAAGAGTATGTCGTGGATAGCTGGAGTTCAAAAATTGGAAAGCTTCTGAGGTTAGGCAGTTCCTGTTTTACATCGGACAATGGGTGTTGAGGGAAAGCATACCTCAGCAGCTTAACTTCAACTTCCTGGACTTATCCATTAGGATTTGCGTCCTTGCCCATCCGATTTTCGGCCGATCGTTGGTTGAGTATGGAAATTCTTGTCTCCGTAAGTTCGTGTATGAATTTTTCTATATATATGAGGCCGATAAAATGACATACAACGTTCTTCCGGTGGTACATTTAGTGGACGACGTCACAATTCACGGCGAACTTGACAGGCTTTCCGTCTTCCCATTCGAGTCATTCATTTACTATGTTAAGCTTATGTTATATTCCCCTTGTAATCCTCGACTTCATAAGTACCTTTTTGGATCCTTTTTCACTAATGCAACAGACAATGAAGCCTTAAAATTTATGTATCATCCCAGCAAATTGCTGGCAAAGTCATTTGCTACTATGGTGCAATGCTGGAACATTGCTCTCAGTTCCTACAATTACACACTCATTCACCGTAATGAAAATGCTATTCCCATGTTGATAACCTATCCAGATTTCCGCCACCTGACTCAAGCTCTGACAATGCTGACTGTTTATTAATTCAACCACCGCCAGTGAAAAGAGATGCACTTGTGTGCGATACTCGTAAATCATTTGGTCCGTTTATTTCTGCCTTAAGACGTGGCTGGACACAGCAGGAGCGGCGCAGATTTCTCGCATTTCACTGTCGCTGTGAAATTTTGTACATTACTGCAGACGGATTACTGTGTTTTGATGACCATGTTGTAATTCCATCGATTCTGAGATCTGATATCCTTGCGGACTCGCATTCCGGACATTTGGGAGTTGATAAGATGAAGTCGCTTGCACGCTTATCTGGCTGGTGACGGGAATTAGAATCAGATATTAAACATGCTGCCAAGAACTTATCAAATGTGTGCACGAGATTCATGCGAAACAATCACGATGGCTTCCGTGGCCTGGTACGTTTGAAACATTTCAGAGAGTTCATGCTGAATACTGTGGTCCTTTCCTGGGGAAATACTATGTCCTAGTGATTACTGATGCTTATTTTAGATGGCCTGAAGTTTTTCTCACTTCATCACCGAGTGCAGACTTTACACAACATGCCTAGAGAAAACTATTCTGTTGCGAGGGTGTACCTGCTGCTTTGGTCACCGACAGCGGTACTCGTTTCACTGCCAAGTCTTTAGAGGAATGGATTAAAGGAATTGAGTGTTGGCACTTGTTTACTGCTCCACGACATCCACAATCCAATGAGCTTGCAGAAAATTGTGTACACACACTGAAGTTTGCCATTGCTTCTCCAATACCAAACTCATTTGTGAAACTTGATCGAGTAATTGGTAATTTTCTCATGCAGCACAGAAATTCATCACATTCGGTAAATGGAAAGATTCCCGCGTTCCTTTCCAAATCTCGTTCTCTACGTACAAGCCTTGACTGTGCAAAAACTGCTGACGTTACATTTTTCAAAGGCAACGATTTACGTCCTGCTAATGGAATAGTTCTTTCCTCTCATGGAAATCGCATAGTTAATATTAATAACTTGAAAGACCTTTTCTGATATCTGAGACATGCTGATCAGGTCGAGTTCAATTCTAGAGGTCAGTCCGTTAACAGAAATCCTGTTGCTTAGAATCCTAACGAGTCTTTTCTAGATAATCCTGTTGCATTGGAAGCAAATGACGTTACTGAAGTAGAGGCTATTCATGAAGTAGACGAAACACTTGGAGAACCGATAGTCAGAAGATCTGAACGTTTGGAATCAAAACCACCACAGAATTACAAATATCCGCACGCCCATTCAGGGTGTAGCTAATGTGATGAACATGACTGACATACTTTGTCTCCTTCTGTTATGCAATTATTTTACTATTCCAATATCCTGTACAATTTGGTGATACGTACGATTCGACAATTTACGTTCTGTGTTGTGTTGTCTGATTGTGTTTTGCAATTCTTATGCGTTCGATCGTTATCCTATATAGTTCAATTCTAATTAAAACACATGGTCTTGCTTGACGGGCAAGGAATGTAAGATTCACTGACCGTTTCCGATCCTATGTACAAATATCTCACGATTACCACCAGACTTGTCAACATGCATCTTCATAAATTAGGTCCTCTGCAACCGCCTGACGACACTGAACCATGCTGTGACAGTGTCAGGCAGCGTTTTGTCACGGCTGGAAGCTGTCTCTGTATAGGATGTTTGCTCCAAAACCGCGAAACGCCCCGCAGCTGAATGTTGGCAACCATCACACGGTTGCTAGACCACGATGACGACAGCTTGCGATCTGCAAATCGAAAGCGGTTGTTTTTGTGGATGTCAGTTTCTTTTGAATGCAACTGCAACCAGGTTGATGACACGCTTTTATCAATACTTGACAGAAGTCCTTGTCGCCATGGAGGGAGTCCGTCGGACTGAAGGCATGCCGATGGCTTTGTTTAACATCCACGTTAACTTCAAGGTCAGTCCATACGTTTCGACCGTCAGGCTTCTCCACTGCTGAAAAATAAGTCCTTGTGGAAGCTACATTTTTATCTCGGCAAATAATTTCGCGCTTCATTCTACGAGAGGTAACTTGATTCATACAAAGTAGGCTCCGACCAACGGACACTCGAGAACAGATATCGCCATTCGTGTTTTTAAAGATATCCACTAATCCATACTCGCTTTTTCCCCACAGAAACTTCACAACGCCGGCTTGAACGACATTATAGGGGGCCCCTCGAAACACTTCGACAGCAAATAATTTTTGTCATCGAACCTCAGGATAATGGAATCACAGTTGACAAAATCCTCTGCAATTCAATAGATCTACAGAACCCTCCCACATTTTTCTATAGCTCATAGCGTGGAAGATAACCGACTCTGACACGCATCTGTCCGGTTCACGACGCTAAACGGATGCCCCAGCTTCTTCGCTGACGATTGTATTTATTACGACGTGTTCGTCTGTAAGAAGTACTGACCATAGAGTCTCACACAGCATTATTTGTTTGGCATGTACCCCCTTGCTTCAGCGCCCGGATCAACAAATAGCAAAGAAGTTCACTAACTCAATCAAAGGTCATAGTACATGTTTCAGAAAAGCGGGCGTGTTTCCACATCTCGTTCTCCGCTTGTAACTAGATTAGGCTTCTAGACATCAGCTTCCACTTTGCCTGCTCGTTGCTCACTTATATCCGGCTTGAACAACCTTCGAACCATGAACATAGCTAACTCCGTCCATGTGTTCTCCATTTAAGTACTTTTGTAAGCTTACTTCCAAACAGTTCTCCCCACTTGTTTCAACACCGCAGACAGGACACTTTAGTAACAGCCCCCTGTAAACCGTCAACATTAGTGCCCCAACTCCGACGTGTGGAACTCGCAACATGAAGTGCAAGCTGGTACAACATGAACCATGCCTGGGCTCCAGTGGCAATAAGTAACTTCTTTGTTGCAACCCGTACTCTAACAATCTCACTCATCATTTATGCATTTGAATTGTCTTCTGATCAAGCCAACTGTATCACAGTTGTTGATCTCAGACTCAAATCAAGCCGAATGAAGGTGAATCGAGCTACTTATTAGGTCGCCGTTATACTCGCCGACAATCGGTTTTCGTGGCCGAAATGCTCCGCTATTACTGTTACTCAGTCATTGTTGTTGTATAACATTGAAAACTTTAAACCTGGCCCATAACCTTCAGTGACAAACAGTTGCACTTTAATAACCGACAGGAAACACAAAATCAGGTATGTAGGTAGAAGTGACCTTCCGCATCTGGCTTCTCTAGTGATCTTGGCAGCAACTGTCCACACCTACTTGTCTGTTTTGGATGCATACTTCTGTGTATATGTGTTACAAGAGTCTTGATGCTTAGGAAGTACTTGCTTCTTCAATCGTGTGTCTAGCTACCTGTAGCGGACGCTAAACCCTTCTAAGCTACTGGTTTACTTTTTGGCATTTTTCGAGGGAAGTCTTCTATAATGGGGCTTTCAATAACAAAGGTCTCAGTGAGCTGAATCTATTTCCGTTTAATTTGTCCACAAACTCTTAAACTCTGTATAACGTGGGAGGTGCCTTAGTAGTACCACCGTACCTGTTCATATTATCTTTTGAATATAACTTTGTTGCAAACCACTAACATCAAAGTTAGTACGCTGGCGTAAGTATCGCAGTTTTACTCGTGGCTGTATACGCGCCATCTTCACAACTGTAAGCTACATTCACTAGAATAACTACATTTTGGCTATAGCCGTTGTGAACGACACTCAACCAGTCTGGCGCCTGTTTTAACCCTGAAGATTGACTGGAGTTTCCGTTGACACTCATCCTCTTTGGCGGCTATCGTGTAGTTGGACTTAAGGTTCTCTCACTTCTAACTCTCTAGCGCCTTTGTTATGTTGAAGTCCGCTTTTGAACGGTCAGTAAATCAATGAGCAAAGTTTGTTTAAAGACGCCGTTTTCTCATTACGACTTCCGATTCGCGTTAGCATTGGGCCAGGGAAATCAATGAGCTAGCCTCACGATACATGTTTTGTTTTATTGGCCGGAGTATCACTGTGTAACCAGTTAGTCCTATTCAGCGTGATTCATGGGAGACAAACTTTTTCTGTTCTGTTTGATGTATCAAAGGGATTTGCGGGATAACCTCGTGCATTCTTTTTGTAATAATTATTTCATTTCTGATGTAGCACTTGTGTATTTCCGGCACAAGTCCACTTTTGTTACTGACTGCATAGTCGAAGTGTGTAACTGCCCGTTTCACACATTTTCTCGCTTGCCAAATGATACCGTGGAATCTTTGGTCAAATCTTGCTTCGAAGTCGGTGATTGCTATTTGTCTACGCGTTGCACGAAGACCGGCCGGCCATAACATCAGATGGGAAACTTGCTGTTCTCTGATTACACCAAACATTTTCAAATGGTACTATAGGGAAATTGTACCCAAGACCTTCCGGTTCTCTATAAAGACTGGTAACCGCTATCCCATTCCCATGACAGTTAGGAGGATCAGATAGTGGTATCTAGATTTTTAAAACTTATTCCCTGTAAAGTAGCTGTTTTATTAGCCTGACAGCTTAATCAAGGGAAGCTTTTAACTACATCGTTTTGTAACCTCTCAGCCAACATTTGGTGTCTGACTGGGGTAACCGACTTCAATTTATCATTTTTAGTGGGCTTTCGCTTTATGAAATATGTAATATTTTTTACATCTTCTACTCAAGGAAGATTGTTGCGAATGCTTAACAGGGCGCACAAGAATGGTTTTGACTTCGATATACCGGTAACTTTATGGTCCCCATATTCTGACACTGCGATCGGCCGAAGTGGTCAAAATATAGTGTGTTTTGAGTGTTGAGGCAACCAAGAGCAAGTAAATATCAAGCAAAGTGACAGCGTTCAGTTGCACAGTTATGAGACTATTCGAGAAAAATGTGTTTGCAGGAAAGAGAAGTTGACAGGGGAAAGGAACACAGGAGACTACGCAACAAATGAGAACACACCATTATGGGCGGCTAACTGCCAGTTGTCACTTAAAAATGCTTCAATCGTGTATTAACTGCTTAAATATGTCAACTGATGTTACCAGACCGATTGCCGGCGGTACAGTGTGCTACTTCAAACAGACCCAGGGATCAGGCTCATACTATCTACGCAGAAAATAGCCTCGTAACGTTGAAACCACACAGTTGTGACATCTGATATTCGTCTTTTAGCGATGGTTAGAAGAATCTTGCTGACGTGGTCGGGAAAGCTTGAGAGTTAGTACTTCTCTGTGAAGTCAAATTGCAAATGCCAATAAACTATGGCAAATGACTCTAGCTTTGAGAGGTCGACCTCAGGCGAAAAGATTTTCAACCTCTTTGGCGGCCCTCACTTGGGTATCACTTATAGCAGCCGCACTATTATTCGTTGGAGTGCACGTGCATGATAAGTGACTGTGACAGCGGCGACGCAAACAAAACTACACGCTTTACAAGTTATTTTTTTCCTGTCCCGGGCTTCTTGGCTATCATATGCCTGGATCAGATAGATTAAACATAAGCGGGAAGGCTCGGTAGGTGGTTGTAGGATACCTACTTTGACGACTTGTGTATACGCACTTCAAATGGCCGTGTTTTTTTACACACGATGTTGGATAAAGTCCTCTTAAACTAGATGGTTGTGAACACAGATTCCAACACACCAGTTTTGTGGCTAACTCTTATACTATCTTTTGCGGCATGTAGACATTGTCTCTTGCATGGTCAAATACTGATCTATTGCACGAGTCTTCTATTCACTGAATATGACATTTCTGGTGAACATGTTAGAGAATTTCGGGTCAAATATACCGAAGGACTCTAAGGGTTCGTCTTTCTCTGGAATACTGGCAACTTCTTTTTGTCCCGTTATCTTCTGTCATTGAAACCCGATACATCGTCGCCCACAAATTTGTATCAGAAAATTTCGCGTTGAAGATAGATTCCACCGCTAAGTGCGGGCGAAAGAATAAGTTTTATTTTTCCACAGACCAGTACAGCCATTGTTCTGACTACGCTGCTTGACCGGGGAGCATGAAGCATCGCGCACGATTGGCAGGAGTTGCGGAGAAGTCTCAAAGAATAATGAGTAGGTGAAGTCACTACCGAACAGGTTGTGAACTGAGACCAATATTACTGCATAAGTTGGCACGTTAACGAGGTCACGCTGTTATAACTGGCGCACGGTAATCCGTGGATGTTTCCTGAGAGCAGTTCACGAATGTCTGGAGGAATTAAGGGCCACATTGATTCAGCAATCAATTCATGACCGATCTTATCAAGTATGACCACAGAATATTGCACCTTTGTACGAGTTTTGCTTCCACCATTTCACACAGCTTCACACTTTTCCTTTAGCGTATGGAAATTTGTATCTTTTGGCTATGTACCTAAGGACCCTAATTTACATCAGCCTTCAATTGCCGGAATAATTCAAAGATTAGATGGGAAATCGGAAGGTCTGAAAATGTGTCTTATTAACAGGTGGGCCTGCATGTCCAGAGCAATGAATTGAGTGACTATTTCCTGGAGAACGTATCTTTTCCGTTAACAGGAGGTTTAGGACAGAGATGGTTTTGGTTCGACGTACGTATATAACACCCCTCGATGACTGTTTGCGATTTACAGGTTTCTGACCACGTTACAAGAGATCATGAGAGAGTGTCACCTGATCAGTGTTGAGTATAAGAATAATGTGAAATGAACACAACATATAGGATGCTTAAATGGTTTGTAACTGACTAAAAAAAGTTCAGGTAAAATCGGAATCGTGGTACTCGTGCGAATGTCATCAGTATAGTGATCATGGGATGTTCACTGTTATCTAACATAACATGCCTATTCCGTCCCGGATCCGGTCCGCCTCCGTCAGGAGTTGGTAAGAAATCGAATCCCGGTAGGAGTGCAACAAAATCCAGAGTCGGTCCGACTCTGGCTGGATTCGTTTCGAAGTAGGCCAGAGTTGGTTCTCAACTGGCCAAAGTAGCATATATGTCGGCTAATAATGCTGACTGCGCCTTTCTTAAATTCCTGGTTATTTGGTTCAACTACTAAAGCAATTCGAATCTTGCGTGAACCAATGACTACGGATTGGTGAAAGTAGTCCGTAGGTTTTATTGATTATGTTTTTGGCGCTCGATCTTATGTGACTAAAACTGACAGGCCAATTTGACATGACTACTTCTATCATCTTGCGTCCCTTTCGAACGCCTTCAAATGACCTCACGCGGGCCAGTATAGAGGTGGACAAAGGACGCATCGAGTAACTCTCCATATTGACCCTAAGACGGATATATTGCCATAAAAATTTTCTTTGTGACCGCTGAGCACGCAGAGTTCGACAGTAAAACGGCAGGTACCACGATAAATACAACGTAGCTGTATAGTTCAGATTAAACATTAGTACGGCAGTGTTCAGGGAATACCATCAATCAACTATTGATCCCCTATACGTTTAAAGTATTTTGAGACCCAGCATTCTGCGCACGACGGGCGAGTTGACCACAGAACAGCCTGAAAATTAAGAACCACAGAAAAATGGAGAAACACTGGGGCACGAAAAAGTAGGGCATGAACAATGCATAAACACGGAAAAAGTAACATTAAAATTTCACGATAAATCATTTTTGAGAGGAAAAAGGCCAACACATGGAGTCATAACACAAATCGACAAAACTTGTAGCAAGCAGAGCTTCACTACCTCATAAATCAGCCCTGTGTGAAAAACACCTTATAGACACCTACGTGATATTCAGAGTCAGATTGTGATTCCTTCAACTATTCATTGCACATCCATGTTCTTGCATTCAAAGTTGCCAACATGTGAAGTCATAACAAGAATCAACAAAACTTGTAGCAGACAGGGCTTCACTACGTCATAAATCTCAGACATATGTGTTACCTGATGGATGTTGTATATGAGATTGCCATGGTAATTTCAGGACACATCAGGCTTTTTTGGATACTGTTGCTTTCGGTTACCCCAGTCTGCATAACGGAAATAATATTACAAAATTAGGGGTATTTTTATGTGGTGGGTCGGCTTCAAACGACTTCATACATAAATCAACAATAAACCGTAACTATCCATGTTTTCTTTGGATTTCCTTCACTTATCTTTTCTTTGCGTCTTACAGTTCCGGACTGCTCCGTTATGTGAATGAACCTCGTAGGTGTATAAATTCCTACCAGTTTGCGATAAATTTTCTGCGTATCGGCGTTTGGGTCTTTCACCATCTCTATCTTTGGCTTTGTTAAATTGCCAGAAGATTCGAATTATGGGTTCAGGTACCCTAGTCCTACGCACGGTCAGGGCTGGATATATATATATCTTAAAATGGGCAGAGGGCAGAAGACTATACGAAAATATATATACTGTTATCGAACGCGGTTCTACAAATATAATAATAAACTATTTACATGTACAGTTACTTACGACCAGGTTTACAAACGCATATAACAGTGCAGCAGAAGCGTGACAAAGCGTCCAGTTAATTCCAGCGGTAAAATATGTAGTGCGCTACTGTTGCACATATAAACCAGTGTGGTTGCTTGTGGTAGGAATCGAAATATAAGTAATTAAATCGGATAAAGTTCAATCGTTTATGGCCGATAGAGAGTTTATGGAAAAGAATTAAATGTTGACATATCAAACGGTTGAGTAAAAGCAAGCGTTGCAAACGGACGAGTCACGTTAAATTAGAAGGTAAAGGCATACTACTGTGAACATATGAGTAGGGTAACGTGAAATGTGAAATTAGGTTCTACAGGCTTCTTGGAACCACTTCACGATAAAAAGTCTCTCCTGGGGGTTGTTTCGACCACACAAAAGTGAGTCTTTTGGCAGATTAGAATAAAAACCAACTACTCAATTGCTTGGAAAACGTTAGCGTTCATTAGGCAACACTTTCTGCTCGCTCTCAGCCAGTTTACCTTCATTGCCAGTTACTTGACAAACACGTAGTTACCTATCTTCCGTGTGCTCCCACCAATTGTGCGCTTCCAGCGAACGTTAGCAAGGGAGCGAATCTACGAAAGAAAAATCATATTCAGCAATACCATCACGACGATCTTCAAAGAGCGTTGAACTGGAATTAAAAGGACGGTTGACTGGTTGCTGATATTCAAAGAAATACAGGGCGTCAATAATACGTTTCCACCACGTTGAACAAATCGACGTAAAAATACTTCATGATTGCAAGTCAATAAGAACTATTGTAAACATGGCTTACAAAACCTTTGCAGACTTTTTCGTTATTCAGATCATTGGTCATTTTTAGAAAAATCTCCAAATCCCGCAAGGGCAAGTGGAATTTGCCGTGATGGGAGTAGACGGTTGGTTGCGATTGCAACGGCGGATTGCTGTTGATATAGGCCATCACATTCCCCGTCGTGGCCTTGAGAGTGATGGGCTTGCACAACGACGTGTACAGTCGTTTCTTCAGCTCCTTGTCGTCCGTCCGGAGTTCCGATATCTGTTTTTGAAGCAGATATCGCTGCATTTACCTAGCTTTTCAGCGGACAAAAGTGACGGCCTGGAAGGAACGATCGATAAGACTCTTAGAAGTGACTCTTAGAAGTGAAACATTTTTGGAATACACGAAACAACATGAGACACTCGGATACGAAGGACAAGCTGACATCAGTGACTTTCTGCTCATTTGCTGAGGGGCGAACATCACGAATGATATCGGATGCACGTCAAATTCGAGTCTTATGCCCAACAAACTTAGGAATACTAGGTGGATGTGGTCAAGGTGGAATTGTGATACGATATTATTAGAAAGTTCTGTTAATGTGAGTTGAGCCAAAGCGATGTTCATCCTGAAGTTGGCATCAAAAACTGTACTCCGTCCATACTTCTTTCACGAATGCCGAGAATTTCACCCCTGTGCTTTTGTGTTACATGCATCTCTGCGTGTACTTGTCGCAGTCGTGGTAGCCGTTGTAACCTTTGACTTCATGTATGAGACAACGAGCAGGTGTCAGATAATCGAGTGGACAGTCACCAAACCGTTGTTCCGGGTGGCCCAAACCGCGGCACATCATCGCACACGTGGGTGAGGCAATGCACATTATAAACCAATTGGTAGTCCACTTACGGCTAAGCAAAATGATTAACAAATCCAACAAGTAGAAACCCGGCACGGGTATTCAGGGAATGACACGTACTGGGAAAGGGTGGTATGTAAAGGGAAGAAAACAGATTTCAGAATTCCTCATACAGGGGTATGGAAAGAAAAAGCGCATAACAACGGGACCCTCACAATAAAACCACACGACTCTCATTGGCTTTGGAACGTTCGAAGCTGGTATACATACTATGTTTACGCGATATCTAACCTGCTGGATGCACTGATGTTGTCAGTTGTATGTAGTCACATGAAATACATCTAACGCATTTACAAAGCTTTCAACAAAACTGTGAGTGACGACATACCGCAAACGATGCAACACAGCCTTACCCACCACATACGAAATAAACAAAACTGCAAACGCGCTTTCGCTGGAGGCAGAGATTAAAACAAACGTGCACAAAATGACGGTAGTCGGAAACGCGTGCGAATGAAACGTTGCGCATATAACGTTTTAGAAACGGTTCACTAAGCGCCTGACCACCACGTGAACATGGTAATTAACATTTTTTATTCGTATCTGATTCGCTCACTGCTTGACCGTCTGTTTTTCCGATGTTGGCCAACACCTGGGAGTCGGCCGTGTTTTCCGGGATATACGAGTGTTGAGCTTTATATGCAAGTCAGTGGCTGAAAATTATCCGTAGGGAGTAAAATTTGTCGTGGAACAGCGAATTTATGAGGGATCCGTGAATAACTGGTAATATCTCGGTGGTATCAATCAAAAAATTGAAAATCATCAGTTTCTGATACAAAAATGAAAGGCTTGTTTTAACCCACCGTTAATTTGTTCGTTCTTCATCTCGCGCGAAGACTGAAAATAATGATGGTAGGTGTTGTGATCGCACTTATGCGTTTTCATGTTAAGTAATGGTTTGTGTTCGATTAATATTTAATCGTTCTATGTTGATAAATGATTAATGGTTTATAAATTTTATTTTAGGTGATGGATTACCTTCAGGGATTCAAAGATCTATTCCAAGATCGGGAATTTTCTAGCTTCCAAGAATTCCGAAGTTGTTTGCAGAAATTGATGAAGGAATACAGTGTTTTGTACGTGCTTGGTTCAAGTAAGAAATCAAGCAATGCACGTTTGAAGTATGATAATGTGATTGTGAGTACTACTGAGGTTACATGGCAGATGGCGTACAGATGTACCAAGTACAAGCGACGTAGGAGCGAAAGCCGCGGATTACGACGTGTTTAGTGGTTGAGTTCATTAACTTTCAATTGCTCATTTCTCGTGGTACATGCTGTCAATCACGCTTTAACGTGCCTGGGAGGAAAACGGTGTTGGTGGTTAGCTCTTTTACTTTAGAGCACAACCATGACCTGACTGCCTTGCTGTACGAGGCAGACCCAACAAATCGCCGGCTCACTGCAAGTGAAGTGAGCGACTCTAGACATTTGTTCGAGTACAATACTCCAACTGCGGAGTTAAAGCAGTATGCTGCGGATGTCTATGGCAAGCATCTAACGACAATGGATATTTGCAACATCCATCATCGTTTAAAACCTCCGACAATAAGTAAGTTGGTCTGTGTACATTGATGTTGCAGAAAACCTGCCCCAAATTCTCGACCACGTAGAGGAAAACGGCGTACTGCGTGTCCTCAAAGACGATGATAATAGATACACGTACATATGCTTCGCGCGGAAGGAGCAGGTACGGTTGTTTAGACGTTTTCCCGATGTGGTAAACGTCGATGCCACGCATGGAACCAACCGCCACAAGTGGGTCCTAGATCGTTTCACATATGCGGTTGTAGCTTGAAGCTTTATCAATTGCTTGTCACAGACGGAATGGGCCATGGAAGACCCGTGATGTATGGTTATGTTCGGATTGAAAAGTACGCTTCCCTCCCAGGGCTGGCAGCCGTATTTTCAAGGCTATTATAGCCTTCATGCACCAGTCCATTGCGAAAGCTAAGACGGCCTTACCACAGACTGACTTCCCTCTTGTTCCGTCGTGTAGTACGAAGCAGCCAAGATGGGAGAAGAATGTTAACATGAGGGTGCCCTGTGGATATTATGGGGATCCTGTTAACATTAATGGTTACCGATGTGACAGCGACTGACTAATGTTTTACTCAGAATGTATAAACAATACTGACTTATCGCACTGCACTTTCTGCAACGGACAGCTGCGAACCCCCTCAACAAGGTACGTTGTTATTTCATGAACTATGTGGTTTTAGTTGCATCCAGCTCAAACATTCCATTGCCTCCGACGTGTAAACCGAAAAAGAGACCCCGTCCATCACCCGTAACTACTGATGATACAGTGACGTCGGACGATGAGTTCCGTGTTGTACATCCGCGCAAACGAGTCCTAGTGAAAGTACTACCAACTGATGTCACGGACGTCATTGGTTCTGGTGAGCTATGCCACGCCTTTGAAGTTACCTAACGCTTACTTTTAGAAATGGACACACAGCACGAAGAGGACTTCTACTGAAGCAGAACGGAAAGTAACAAGGCTGCAGAAAACCACTTTGACTGATGCACATGGTGATGTACTTTTAATAAATGAATACCAACAATTCCATTTCATTTTCTCTGTGACTATAGGGTGCAGGTAGGCTGACTGTCCAGCATAGACGTCAGTGCGTTTAATTATAGACCTGTGAGGTTCAGTATGCTATGTGGTGCATGATACTTCATAATTTCACCCAATTCCTGGCTGACGTAATGCCAAACGAGTTTATGCCCGAATACAGCGAGCAGTGGTTATGGTAATCAAACCAAACGGAGTAAACCTCACATTTTGCCCGAAAATCACTTACTGCAGTCGTATATACAAGCCCACAGTGTCGCTAAATATCTGGAGTTCCCATTTCCACATGGTGTTTATTATACAACCTCACATGTGAGTCAGCCGTCAACAGTTTAATGGGTTATTGAATGCACAATTTACAGAAGAACGTTGTACAACTTATATTGTGCACGTTTTCCATTCTTTTGTTGCTAAAACTTTAATTTAACCAGTCTAAATTTCAGCTACCTCGTTAACACATTTTTCCTTCGAAAAATCGCAACTCATTAACGTCCCTGATAAACATGTTTGGCACATTAAAACACTTTTTCCGACAGCAAAATGAGCATATTGCATGTTTTATGATATACTCCGTCAATTAACATTCAGAATATATCCAAACTCATATGTTAGCGGTCTACCCAAGAGGGCATTTACTCCCTGCGGATAGGATTCAGCAAGTCAGTGCGAGCGCTTGCCGAAGTGTGCTGCGGTTGAACATCAGAAAGATGGACGCACTACATGGAGTACGCTATTTATTACACTCAAGGGGACCGAAACTTAAAGTGGAAAATACCTACGCCTTTTTTGGGGTTCCAGGTCCGAATTCAGCATAATTTCCAACAATGTTGTAAGCTGTCCGGGAGGTTTTTGTTGTATGCCAGTGGGGCTGGCTTGGGTAGCTGATAGGGTGGTGTTTTAGGGTAGTCTCACATACTTCCATTCTTAACTGTTAGCTAGATTATGGATTCTTTCATTCATTGCCGGTAAACTGCTTTGTGTATGACTGGTAGGCGTGCAGCGGCCGCGAGGGACTTCGGTTGAACAGATAAAAATCTCATTGCGTCAGGACTCGATGAGTCCGTTACCCTAGTGTTTACTGTAACAAGTGAGTGGTACGTTGTTCACAGGCCTTACAGAAACCTCACGGATAGCTCAAGTCTCAATAGATGGGATTACAATTGTAGTGTTATTATACCTATAGCGTCAGCAGTTCCTAGTTGAATTTTGTAATTAATTTTTGTACATTTCCGTATACACCGTTTTGTTAACTATATCCGTAAATGTGTTTGAAAGCACCATCATCACCTTTTGAAGTTAATCGTCAACATGAATAAACGAGAGTTACCGCGCATCGCCTCTGTCTTCTTCACCTGCGCAGAATTTCGGGTTAACGAAATAATCGCACGGTGAAATATTTTAGCTTCGCGTATGGTCCGATCTGTCAACTTTTAGCTTTCATCATTTCACGCCGTGTTTGGAATTATTCATCGGTCGTCTACATAGCTTGCCCCCTAGCTTTGTCTTTCTTCTGGTGGTCTATGTAATTCAGCCGACCTTGAGTTATCAGTGAGTCGTTCCTGCTTCCCCGATACGTCACCTATTTTATTTGTACGCTTACCTTTTGCGCTTATCCAGTACCGTTACGACTTCTTCGGCGCTGCCAAATTTTTGGTCGCTTTTATCATTTGATTTATTGGGACACTACATACCACACAAGCTAGTTCACATCATCTCTGAATTAACCCACGAAGCTGAGGACAAATCAAGGGAAACAGTTGATCACACGTAAGACAATGTAGACGTTATGATACCATATTATGGTTATCATGTCCTTCTTAGCAAATTCTGTGTCAAGAATGATTAGAGTTTGAGAATCACAAATTAATGGTATCTGTAGATTTAAGCAATCCTTCCTATATTTACAAACATGGAACTGTAAAATACTGCACAACCTCTCATACGTTCAATCATACATTCCAATACAATAACTCATTTACGAATTTCACTCAAGCACACTGAGCAGATGACACTGCACCTTCACCAATTTTTGGAGGTCAATCGATCTGTAGATTGTTAACAGTCTGTCGACATCCACGCGTACATACATTCCTACTGGATCGACGTACATTATGGTAGTTTGGGCATAAAGTTCGGTCCCACTACCTGGGCACCTTCTTTGTTTTCAACATGAAGCGAACAACGAAAATGCCAGGATTTATTGGTGAATTACTATTATCCAATGTGATAAATAGAGAACCGAAGGAAACACCAGTAGTGTGGGTGACAAGTCGTAGACGTTCCGGGAGTATTCGACGATACATAGTGATACGTCACCATGACAACTCACGCAAAACTCATGGTGAACCAAGGTTGTATTGGCCAGGAAGTGTCAGTTAGTATGAAGACCAAATAATGAAAAGTAAACTATTGCCTTACATGACCGTACAATCTTAGATGGATATATATATATATTCGGGGTCCCATAGTCCGGGAATAGTCCATCACTCAGAAATGGCTGCACTCTCACTGACCGCCGACTTCGGGCTCTAGCTGATTATCCTCCTCAGCCCGTTGCACATACGCGGCCGTGTCGCGTGTTCGAGGGCCTGAAAGAAAGTGGAAGGGAGTGTGTGTGACGAGATAAAATGACGGCACATTAAACGTTACTGTACACGCGACAGTCAAATGACCTAGAGCTATATGACTAGCCTGGTTGAATAAAATTCACATTAGAATGATGAACTTATTTCGAATTCCATTGCAGTGGAAAATACCATTTCAGGCTATCCACAATCACAATCCGAAAACAAAACTATTCTGATGAATGTGTTCCATTCTCTAGAGTTTTTCGTTTTTGGTTGGTCAGTGGATTGTAAATGACAGGTTGACGCCTGGCCCACTGTTGATCGTCTTAGCCGAGTTGACCACTTGTTTACTGGGAGGCCGTCGATTATTCAACAGGCGTCAATCAACGCCGTCTTCCGAATCCTGAAGAGCAACTGTTGACGGTGCTGTCAACTGTAAAAATACAAATAGGGTTGGGTCTAGGATGTAACACTTGTTTCACGTAAGTGACAATGTCATGATCATCAGTAGTTGATTTGTGAGGTTACACTTCGGCCTCCACGTTCGCACCCAATATTCTAATTAACTTGCCGAATTTGCCTGGGCACCCAAACTTACCAAGCACTGTCCGCTGCATTCCAGTGTTCATGGGATAAAAGACTGGCAAGATCCACGACCTACGCATAGAACGGCTAGTTGCGTTTACGGATCTCCTCCCCGATCTGTCGAACAACGAAAACTGTGTCGATCGTAGTGCAAAAGGAAAACATTCCTTGTTGAGCGTTTTTAGGGCTCGGCTACCAAACGATGGATGGGCTTAAGAAATACCACATACGAGTTCCGAATCGAAATTCTCGATCAGCACCCATTTCAAGTTCCAAGGTCGTAAAGTGATATAATTGTCCATAACTTCTTTAACGTGGGTCAATTTTAACAGTTGCTAATCGTGGCAAACAATAACAGTCAACCAGAAAATGCCAGGGAACTGTTGGGCCCCGTCCGCCCGCTCTCCTCAAACGACAGTTTTCCTATATGACTGTTAACCAACGGAACAGTGTTTCATCTGAATTCGCTATCTGTGCTGCTAGAAACCGTTTCAAACAAGTGCTTGATTCTAATCTACCCAAGACGCTGTCAAACGCAGATCCGGTAGCCCCGTTCATCCTTCTGTTTTATCCGTGCGGTGTAGAATTGACGGGTTCCAGAAGATTCCATTTGGACTACCGTTGAAACTGCGGTCTTTGGATGAGTAGATTGCACTCACCCTCCCTAGTACTGCGATCACCAGAAAGGCAGTTGTCCTTAGTACTGCACACAGAGGAAAAGCCGCAATGAAAATGAGAGAAAAATCTTTCAGAAAAAAGTTGCTTTATGCAGCCGCCTCCCCAGGGCCTGTTCCTCAACTGAGCTGGCTGAGTCAATCCTTGCACCTACCTTCTCCTCGACTGTAACAAACTTCGTGCTTCCAAGCAGGCTGCGCGCTAAACCAACTGAAGTATCACTTGGACATTTGGTAACCCAATCTGCCACCCTCAGCCCCTGAAAAATGTACCCAGAAATCAGTGGCTTTAAAGTCCATCAATGTCAACATAAATTCGTATCTCTTCATCAACGCTTGCAAGTGAGAAAGGTGCCACACAAGCGGACCAAAACCGAAGCACAGATCACGGTTAAACGCGAGCTACCGGTTGTGGTTTCCGGTCCCGCAGTGTCCAACCAAGCACTTGTACCTGTAGTAGACAGCGGGGATGCGGCTTCCGTTGCCGCCAGGCCAACAATCTACCCTCCAAACAAGAGCTTATGCGCTAAATGCACAGGGCCCACCTGGAATCCCTCAACTTTGTTACCCAAACCTAAGTCTAATAAACGGTCATACCCAAAATTATTCCTTTCGAGAATTCAGAATAGAAAGAGCCCGTTCAAACTACCTTTTAAAAATTGAAATACATTTCCTCGACCCGTTTAGTCAGATATTTCTACTAATCGTCCCGAAACACCAAAAACGCCACTTAATACGAAGCCTTGCTAACAATTATCCGTTTTGAGTGATTCGGCATAAAGTTGGATCAAAAGGAAAGGCTGTCCTTTTGGCGAGGATACTCGTTTTCAAATATTTTCGGAATTTTAGACAAAGTACCTGCTGTATATCAACTGTAAATAAGCACCGTTATTGGAAACATTGGAATACATCGAATAGGTGCCAAAATTACTGGGTTGATGATGAAACAATTTTCCACCATTTTTGCAAAAACAATCCGTTATTGGCGTCGACTCCCTTACTCAAGTTTTATACATGCGATCATTGCGGTTTCCGAAATAAAATAAGTCGTCTCATAGTCCTAGATTGCTTCAGTTTGTGGCGTTTCGAAGATGAGGTGAAAATGCAAATATAAGAACATACGATGTTGGTATTGCATTTCAAAAATAACACTGGACCATTCGATATTGAAACCTGTATGACAACATTTCCAGCTTCGTTGTATTTGCGATATTTATACTATTTCTCCTTGCTGTCAAGATCCCATGTAGATAGTAACCGATGGAACGTTCCTCTTAGAAATGGTTTAAAATGACGCTATCATATGGTCGCTTCCATCTTCAGTGTATATGGAACGGCATAAGAAAAGGGTATAATCTCTCACTCTACCATCGAGAACCTTTAGAAGTAAATTCTATTCACTCAACTACATTGCTTCCAACTGGATTGAGGTTGCGTGGCGCTTATACAGAACAGTGTACGGAAACATAAACTCAAGCTGCCCGCCCGATCATTGGGAGGTAGACCCATCAGTCAGCCACACTATGATGTATAGAACGCCACGTATCTATCGCGGCGCAAAAGAATACTCTAATGAATATGACAATTAACGGAAGCAAAGATGATGACTACCACGTACCCCGAACGTTTCAAATACATCACTTCCCACGTGTGTTTGCTCTCCAAATCGTTCATGGCAAAAGTCACTTGGAAGGAGCAGGTACTAGTGTGATCGTATACTGCATACTTCTACGTTGTTGATAGTCAAAGTCAGTCGGGTAGAGTAGGTACTAGTGTGAACTCATACCGCATACCTAGACGTTCTTCATAGCTTAAGTGAATCAGGTTGAAGTATTTACTAGTGTGGCCACATATTGAATACCCAGACGTTGTTGATAGCCCAAGTCAATCGAGTGGAGCATCTACACCAGTGTGAACGCATAATAACACGTTTCTTGTCTATCCTCCTGTGCCCGTTCAACGTCGTGATAACCAAGTTTTACTACAGATATTCCAGGATTGTCTGAACACGCACTGTCATCGTGTCTTGAGTTGTAAGTCATCTCGACTCATCAATCCTCCGGGCTCACAGAAACGTATGGCTGTTTTACGTCATTTCTTATCTATCGTTTAGAACACATTTTCGTTTGCCAAAAAAACACTTTAGGTCACTATCTCAATCTAATCGACAGCTATTTAACTCACACGTATAGGTGGTTTTGTGTCCAAACGGAATCCCCGTAACTATATGGGACGACAGTTATTTGCTTTCTCGCATACTGACTGCCACTGTCGCTAAGCTTCATTATCGGCTGTTATCTGTAGATTTTTCGATTTACCGCCTACACATCTTCAACCTTTAGGTCACCACCTAAAAGTTTCCCAAGTTTGAAAAATTGTATGGACAGAAAATATTTAAGACATCCCAGTAGCCTGGTTGCAGTATATGTATTACACTTTCAGTCAATCACCAAGGTAGGAACCGGGCTGTTCGCCAAGTACCACCTTATAGTCATAACGTACAAAGGAAATCCCGCGAACCAACGCGTCAAACTGTTCAAAAAGGAAAGTTGTATATAGCACAATATACTTCGATTCATTTTCAAACGTTGCTGATTCTGATCTATCCGGAGAATAAAACGACCAGCTTTATCCCATCTGGCTTGGCCCAAAAAGAGGGCCTGAACATGGAGCTTGTGTTCACACTAGTGTAGATGCTCCACTCGATTGACTTGGGCTATCAACAACGTCTGGGTATTCAATATGTGGCCACACTAGTAAATACTTCAACCTGATTCACTTAAGCTATGAAGAACGTCTAGGTATGCGGTATGAGTTCACACTAGTACCTACTCTACCCGACTGACTTTGACTATCAACAACGTAGAAGTATGCAGTATACGATCACACTAGTACCTGCTCCTTCCAAGTGACTTTTGCCATGAACGATTTGGAGAGCAAACACACGTGGGAAGTGATGTATTTGAAACGTTCGGGGTACGTGGTAGTCATCATCTTTGCTTCCGTTAATTGTCATATTTATTAGAGTATTCTTTTGCGCCGCGATAGATACGTGGCGTTCTATACATCATAGTGTGGCTGACTGATGGGTCTACCTCCCAATGATCGGGCGGGCAGCTTGAGTTTATGTTTCCGTACACTGTTCTGTATAAGCGCCACGCGACCTCAATCCAGTTGGAAGCAATGTAGTTGAGTGAATAGAATTTACTTCTAAAGGTTCTCGATGGTAGAGTGAGAGATTATACCCTTTTCTTATGCCGTTCCATATACACTGAAGATGGAAGCGACCATATGATAGCGTCATTTTCAACTATATCTAAAAGCAACGCTCCACAGTGACAATAATAGTAATAATAACGGTGTATTTCTCAGCTCACCTGTGACATACCCGCGCAGATGAGCGTGATTAGCATGCACATTGTAACGCGAAGCGTATACCGTACACATAAGTGGTAATTGTACGTAACACCATTCATGAAAATAAAGTAACAAAGCGGACATGATATGAGAGAAAAGTTTGTTTCATGAAGAAGTATTTGGGGCATTTGCTTCTAATATGATAGTTCTCAAAATTCTCAATGTTCGATAGAAAAAATGCTGCGTGGATACTTCACTTCTCGCTTCACAAGGTTAACTTTGACCTAATGGTCAAGGTCATGCGAGAAATAGGATTTTACCGGTGTAGTAGCGTGTAGTGCGCCATTATTTTGTTTTGTCACACATACTCCCCTCCGCTTCTTTCCAGGCCCTCGAACATGCGGGTTGGCCGCGTCCGTTCAACGGGCGGAGGAGGATGACCAACCAGAGCCGGAGGTCGGCGGGCAGTGAGCGTGAGGCCACTTTTGATTGGTGGGCCATTCCGGACCGTGGGACCCCGTATATACATATATATATATATATATATATATATGGACAAGGACATGTTGTGAATTGAATCTCTAGGTATCTGCGTTGCGTTCAATACACGTCTGCTGTTGACTTGTGACTTTTTCTGCTTTTGCGAGACAGACCTTCTTTGCTTCGATTAGCGAACTGTTGAAAAAAATACTCCCTCTTTTACCTTGTATAAACTATGTATTGTAGCATGCAAGCTGGCTGTTTCTCCTCGGGTTGGCCGTTACACTTTCGAACCAACTTTCGGGCAATGTGGAGACACCAGGTGACAGCGCTCTTCCGAAGTAGGGGGTTCCAGCAACAATCCTGTAAAGGGAAACAACGAGAACAAGCATGAGCCAAAGGCCCAGTAAGCCATGCACACGACTTACACAAACAATAACTAAAACGGCGCCGACAACACAGTAGCACGCTCCGTCACCAATTCAAATTCAACTAGTGCGCGCTTGCTGGTTTCGGTCGCACATTACATTATGACTACAAGTCACATCGTGCGTTGTCTCTCTTGCCTCAACCTCTCCCATTATTCGTAACTGTAGCGTGCTATGAAATACATTATCTACCTTCTATCTCACATATATACTTTTCCACATTTTTTATACATGCCCGTTCGTAATAACCTGTTCACCTTGGTAATCACTCAGACTATAATTAGTGGTAGCCAGTATTGACGGTTAACTTAACCAGCATACAAAAACTCTCCACAGAAAACTGTGAAAAAAATACTCCCTCGTCTACCTTATATAATCTAAGCATAATCCTAATTCACATCATCCCCTGCCTCAAACCCTCTCTATCGTCCATTAATAACTGTCGCGTGCATTGAAATACATATTCTACCTTAAACATTGACCATATGAAACAAACTGATGCCAAAATACATAATAAACCCACGGAAACCTCAATCCCAATCGTGTGTTGTCCCCCTGCCTCGAAACCCTCCTCATTAAGCATCAGTAATTATTGTGGACTATAAAATATAGATTCTGGCTTAAAAATTGACTATATAAAACAAACTGACGTCAAAACTTCGGAGGGAGTTTTGATTATCACGGGATAATCAGTCTGGAAGTTTCTGCTGGTTACCCAATTATCATAGTGCCATAACAATTATTTCCGAATATTATATACTTTATTGGAAAAACACAAAAATATTGATATCGCGTGAAGCTTTTGTTCAAAAATATAACATTTACATTAATCCTCATATTAAGTGTTATTACTTCACATTTTCCCATTTAACACATGACACTGCGCTCTTCTTCTTATTCCCACGAGCATCCGTAATGCAAGGAAAATCTTCGCGGTGAATGGGCACTCGAAACACCATATTGGCCGAGCGATTAACGAAATTTTCAATTTTTTGACGTTTTCGAGCAATCATCGAGGTTCCGCGCTGGAGTCTGCTCAATTCTTCGCCTGATTTTGGGACTTCCCGTCCTCCTTCGCCAAAACTGAACTATTTCAACATTTTTCCGAATGAAGTTACGTAAAATAAGGGCAAAATCCTTAGAAGATTAATTTGCACGTATTTCTCCGCGTGATCTTGAAATAATTCAACCGTCGTCTCTACCTAACCTTGTAAAGGGTAAATTAATGTAAAATCTCATTTTTTGGACTGAATGCGTGGAACAGACGAACTACCTTCCTTCATTATGTGTGAATCGAACGTTGTAAACTGTGACTATTTTCCATCTGATTACGTCTTCTTTTGTCAACAGATTTCGTGTTTGTTTTGTTATATATCCATTTGTTGCTTGTACCGCATGTAATTATCTGTCATGATCGCGCACATTTGAGCGTGTTTCTCATAAATGCGTTGAAAAATATATATTATTATTGAACGCTGGACATAGTGTGTTGTTCTTGTGATTGAACTTCTGGAATATTGCACAGGATGTGGGAGATGAACAGTCGAAGAATGTCACAATTATTTGACGTAGACAGTTCCCGAAAAATACGTAGTAACTTTTGTCGCTATGAAGGAAGATAGGAGAGTCAAACTTTAGCGGAGAAATAGACTATCTCCTGGACTGGACTTCGTTACTTTCTTTAAATTGATGGAATTTCGCAGAACTCGCGAATTGTCCAACGAGTACGGAATTTTCCCTGTCCGAACGTTGTGGAAAGTTGTCTTGCGTTAGATTTAATCGTAGAATCAGGGATGAAAAGCAAAATTGCGTGATAAACGGCAGAACGTAATCTGATAATGTGAAGTATGATGAACAACGGGAGATATGATTTTCTAGCCTAAGCCTATATATAAAATTTATAATTTTGCGTTAGTTAATAAAATCTATATCTCTAACAAACAATTGTTTTCGTCTAAATCCAAAAGAGATCGATTAGCAGCTTTTCTTAGTCTATGACTACAACCAAATTCTGATGTCTATTTAGTATACATGGCCGATATATAGAATGGAAAAAATTGTTTAGGAACACGGGTAGATTTCCAGGTGGTTTTTTGGATAGGAAGATGCATAGATTCATATGTAGTCACATGAGGCGAACAGGTTAAGTTATATGTATTTTTCCCAAACAGTTTAGCGTGCCAGCTATTCCATAGCGTTTGATAACTATACATGACTGGTAATTATTAAGTATGAAGTGAGACTGCACCAGGATGGTTTCGTTATTACTAACGGGTGTATATAATGTTACCATGTGTCGGCTATAGTTTTGTTGTTCAGCTGCAAGCTTGGGACATAACAATGTACAGGATCTATCCTGCTGGGGCCAAAATAAGCTTCGAAATTGAGAAATACCTCGAATGGTGAAGGTGATAACTTTGATCAGTTCGAAGTGTACGTGACGTTGCATCATCTGACATAAGTTTCCCCACAGATGTTATTAAAATAGATCAGGCGTTTAGATGTTATTAGGTCCGCTTTCAATGATATCGTCCTCAGGCAGGCAGATTTTGAAAACAGACGTGAAGTTCGTTAATGTCAGGAAAGTATCTAAGCTTCGTTTGCATTGATGTGCATTCTTACTGGCTCTAATTGCGTGTGGGAGTTTGTTCCAAGTGTAGGAATATTTTACTAGGAAAAATTTGAACGCGATATTCTATGGGATTCAGTAGCTGTCAAAGTGAACCCTCTGTTCCTGATGTTGTATTTTGTGCTTTGATGAAGACGAATCGCGACTCTGACAGTGAATTTATTGCCATAAACTGGATCGTACATGAGTGCAAGGTCAAACTGGCGACGCCGTAGCCAAAGAAAATCTAGGGCAAACGCCTGGCAGCGTTTTCTGCAGTTCAGAGGGGACGGATAACTCACTGAACCTTTCGTGAATGCACGTTGGAGGCTTTCCAGAGCAAGCCTATTAAACGCTCGCAGGTGATTATGTGTGAACGTACAGTACTCAAGTTGAGGTTGTACAAACAGTTTATAAAGGTGCGGTAGAGCTGCAGGAAGGGAGAATGAGTGCTTAATGTATCCAATCACCGAGGTACCGCAGGTACTTTGCCTGAAATTCCGATTTTAAAATTTCCAAAAATATTTGAAAACAGAGATTCGTGCCAAAAAGACCGCTTTTTCTTTTGAACAGCCTTCAGACCGAATCCATCGAAACGGTTAATCGCCGCATCGCCCTCAACAGATGAGGGAATCAAACACTCTCCGGGTGAAACTTTTTGACACTTTTCCGATGAGCAGTAATTGGCAGGAACACAAAGTCCATCGTTTGCGACGCAAGGACGCTGGTTGAGCGCACCGTTATTTTGATGGCGTGTGTGCTGGTGTTGATGTCGCGCTTGCAGTCGCAGAGGAGTAACCACAGACCAACTCGGCGGAACAAACTAGGTCCAACCCCAGCGTCTTCCGTAGCTTCTCCTCAATCTATCAAGCTCTAACTTACAGGCCACATCGGTGACAGTGAACTGAGTGTCCTCTGGTTCTTCGTTTACTGAGCGGACTCCGCTTGAGGAAGAGTGGGCGTCCCGCAACCTTCATTGATCAGAATCTCTTGACACCCACCATTATCCAAGAATTCCAGTCATTTGATAAATGTCTTTGACTAAAGATGCATGGCTAAGAGTCATTGTTAGAAAATCTATTTATCTTCTTCTTCCTTCCAACACTTCCGATGATGACGCTCTTCTCGTAAGCTTAGAAAAATTATCAGGAATTTGGCGTTTTTCTCATCTACGTACTATGGGTGACTTCAGTGTACACGAAGTTAACTGGACATCGCATGACTGTGATAGCGCATTTCCGGCTTCTTTATCGATGGTGATACGATGGAGAGCGCGAACTCAATATTCCAGTGCTCCGACATGGCAGCATTCCAGTCAGGTTCTCTCCTTTGTTAGATCTAAGTATCACTACTGAGAGTCACCTAATAAACATCGGAATCAATAAGCCTCAACTTGGACACAGTGAGCACTCCGTTCGTCTTTCTTTCCATGCGTTACTGGTTACAACGACCAGCAAAAATTCGCAGTTCGAAACTTCACTCAGGCTTAATATATTTTTCTGAGAGACTATCCGAGATCACTCTTACTTGAATATGGTTCTATAGTTCAAACCTATTTTGCGTTTCAAAGCGTAAGTCAGAAGGCGGAAGATTTTTCCGTGCCGCACGAACTGTGCGCACTCTCTAATAGCTCACCATTTCCGAGCGGAATTCTTTCTCTTCTTGATAAACGTTTTCCGTTTTTTCCAAAGTCTATGTTCATTGGGAATTCTGGGGACCTGAGTGCTCCCCACACTGTTCGAAATAAGAATAAGCGGGAAATCCATGTACTTCCTGAAGTCGTGCAAAAAAGTAGTTTCTAGGAAATCGCGCGTGTCCAAGCATATGCGTTGACCAAGGAAGAATGAATCTTCTGGCATTCCTTTGCGACTGTTCGACAGAGCAACTTAGTCTAACTACTTCGTTACAGCCGAGTTCTTTGGGAGGTGTTAGCTGATGATATACCCCGAAGCATTGTCGAGTTGATAGCAGATTCTACCACTGAGGAGCATCCGGAAACCCTCTTTTTACCGCGGAGATTCCTGTACTAAATGTTGAAGACCTTTTACACAAGGTTAATTCATAGAGTGCAACTGATGTCGAATCGTTCATGTTCACATCGAGTTACGCGTAACCTAACGTTCCAGCAGATGACTTTCTCATTATCCAGTGGCAGAGAAAATAATTTGCTTTCTTGACGGTCAATGAAATGGCAGTCATAAAAACTGGATCTAGCACGATACTAGCGGACTAACTATGCAACAAATTGAAGCCGCTTACGTCAGATTGTCGAACGACGTCAGTCTATGCCAGCGGTTAATGCATCATCATATGAACTGAATAAGCTGTGACGGAATACTGCAGATATAAACATTGCAATGCGGTTGATACTTGATTACATGATGTTGCACCAGTTCCATGTAGAGTACAGAACGTCATCCGGAAAAGCCGTTCCTGCAAACCAATCGGCTTCGTAATAGATTCGTCGTATAGTGTAGTGCCGGGTAAAGAATACCACTGAGGTTTGTGGATCAATCTTATCAGAACGAATCTTAAACACACCGCTTAGATTGGATGTAGCAACACGCAAGGATGGTTTTATCTTCTCCTCCAGACCTGGATCAGGCTTGTTCTTATGAACCCATGTATGATGGCATCGACCACAGCCGGCTATTGTACACCAAACATGTACCCTACACGACCGCGCTATATGGTTTGCTTTCAGGCAGACAAAACAGCTCCCTAAGTTCCTTAACACTGTTTTGAGTTGTCCCAAAGAGGGGCTGATGAAACAAACACAATCAGGTAGGTCGTGGCCGTCCTTACACATTGGGCACTTCAAGTTCACTCTCTCATAAGCGACACCTACTCCGACGTTGCACCTAGAGCACCTGACTCCCGAGGGTCCAAAGGAATTTGGGTAGCTCGCCCTACTATCTGAGCGAGCGACCAACTTGTCGTACTGACTAGGGTTGACCACCGATGCCTTTTAAAAGATCAATAAACGTAGGCTCCCTACCCCACTCAGTTATGCTCTTACCAACTTCCGTCCACTTTCCCTGTAAGTATTGAGGTAACCGCTCAGCTGTTTTAATGTGGTTGTTTGAGCAGCTTATTTTTGCACTTCATTCCAGCTGCGTGAATATCGCCCGAAAGCCTTTGCTCTGTTTGACTTGCTCACTCAAACCAGTTACATCGCCAACGATAAGTTTAGGACCCATAGAAATCTCCTAACTTACCGCTTGTATAATATCCTACTGGCGGCCAAATTATTGGTGAAAACTTCCCGTAGGCGCTATCAATTCTACTTCGTTTGGCAAAAGCATACTGTAAATAATGACCTCTTTCGTCCCACCACGACACTAACGCAACGAATACAAATGATTTGGTCCCTCGTTGGCCAATTTATCCCGCACACAACCTCCAAAACTTTTGACAAGGACGGAGTAATCCTTCGGGACTCCATCGAGGCTGTCCACCCCAGAGTTTGGAAGATTGGCTCCAAGAACCGGCGGTCTGAGAGACCGCTCTAAGGACTCAACAGGACCTAGGTAAAGGGAGGTCACTCTAGTGATCCGCTGTTGAACAAGGGGCTGATACTATTCTCTGGTGCGGCATTAAACCTGGTTCCGGCTGTCTGGATGATTGTGTTCCCCACAGAACTGCGGCGTCGCTTGTGAATCTTCAGTTGTCTACAACTTAAATCAGGCACCTAGGCCTATCACGTCATCAGAATCTTCATTAGAAATGTCCACCAGAGCATAATTGAGGCGAAAGAAAAAACAACGGCGGACCCGGACGCACCCTCTACCTTCTCTTATAGGGTCATCACCGTCCCCATCACTAACCCAGGACCGGATCCTTGTTTAGTCCTAGAAACCCCAAACAAACAGCGGTCTTACTTTACGGAACGCAGTTTCGCTGGGGTCCTATCATTGAGAAAGCTCTTAGAAACATTAACCGCACTTGGAATAAGTGAGTTGTTTGCAAACTTCCAAAAAATAAAGTTAATGGAAACGAAAATATCATCATAAGCATGACAATGCAACTGGTCCTCGCCTAAAAGGTAAAATGGATCATGGGAAATCGTCGCAGCTTCAAGTGGCAGATAGGTGTACCGTTGTCCGGTGGCAGATAGTTGGTCCACGGAAACAGCATCAGCCTCGATAATGCCGCGATTATCAGGACCAGTGACAATTTCCACGACGTCCGACGTCGTCATTCTCAGGGAATACCGGAATACCATGTTGGCAGAGCCTTGTTAACACGTCTTCCTTGATCACCAGGGTACCCAGGCGAAATATGGAAACATTCAGGTATAGCTGAATTGTTCTCTAACAATTTTAAGTTCACATCGAGTTGCGCGTAATCTGTTAGCCCTATAGATGCATTTCTCAGTATTGAAAGGCAGAAGAAGTAGTCTGTCTCCGAACTAATCATTGAGAGTGCACTCGTTAAAACGGCATTGAATACCATACTGATTAAATAAATATACATGAAAATCAAATCTCTCACCTTGTATGTGAAAAATCTTCGGAAATTGAAGCAAGAATATGTCCGCACAAGTTCGACAAACATGAATTGTTCAGTACTGGGGAACAAGAAAACGTAGTTGAGTTCATTCAATAAAGTGATCATTGGTTGAGTCAGAGCAAAATGACTGTTCGTGTATCGATGAGCGATAGGAATTATAAGGCGGTTAGGAAAAGACACAGAAGGAAAATGTCTAATTTTGGCATATATAACTTTACAGAGCTGAGGCTGAATAATCCTAAGGGAAACTGGAGGAGTAGCTGAGGTAAGTTTGAGGAAGATAATAAAACGCAAGATCATCTTTCGACACCAACCAAACAAGGCGCAACAATACCGAAACGATCCAACACACATTAACAATATCAAAAGTGGATCCTGACGATAGGCACCGCGTGATTCTCGGAAAAGCGGTTGTTAGTCCGGCAGAAATCCTATACGAACTGTTCAGGCAGACAATCCGAACTGACACTTTCCTCAACGCATGGACAGAAGCCCCGATCACACCTACCTTCAAAGCGGTTGATCGACCCTCCCAGGTTAGTTGTCGATCAGCCAGACAGCTACCATTCCATGCAGGATGATGGGGCACTTGTTGGACACCTCTTACTGAACGACTTATTTACTTCTTTCGGCATGGCTTCCTTTCTAATCGGTAATGTTTTACAGATATAGTAATCTTCATGGACGGTCTGACAGAGGCAAAGGGCAATGGTCCAGGCTCAGGTACTATGTTTGGTTTTGCCAGATATTCGGACCATATCCCACATGCCACCCAGACACAGAATAGAAGCTTACGGTATCCAGGGCTTACCTCTGTTATGGATAACCGAACTTTCAAAGTTAAAAACGAATCAAACAATTCGTCCATCTCCAGGTTTTCTGCGGGCATTCCCCAGGGGGCAATGCCCAATCCGCTTTTGCTTTTCACCTACATCAACGACATTTCGGACAATATCTCCAGTAAAGCTGCCGTGTATGCCAATGATTTAAAAACCTCAATTGCCAGCAACCCCGGTGCACTACAGATCGATCTTGATACTGTCAAGCGCCGATCGGATGACTTGAGCCTCTCACTAACTAATAATAAGTGTGCACCCTTGTCAATTGGTGGCGGCCCTAGCAACTTTGTCGTGATTCATAGTGCATTCGACACAATAAACATCACGGAAATCGATGTGAAGAAGGTTCTGGGCATCTAGATACCACCTAACATACTTCGCGTATCGGCACCAGATGGCGGCAGAAAAGGGATACGCCGCCCTTAAAATGACAAAACGTATTTTCACCTGTATAGTCAAGATGGTATTTCAAACCCATCACTGGATTTGCATAAGACCATTGCTCGAGGATGGTAACCAGGTCGTGCATACTGATCTGAAGAAAGACGTACTGGCTGCTTAGCGTGCCAAATGGCCGGCTACCAAACTGGTCACGGGCTTAAGAAATGTCGCGTGTAAATATCCACCTGAAACTTCTGATCTGTATTCACTTGAATTTTAACGGCTTGGCGACACTTTAATTTTCATACATCTACCATCGAGGACAGGACTCGGCGAACAGTTCTTCATCGTAACGGCTGATGATGGTCGACGAGGACATGCCAGCAGGATTTACAAGCTCCGTCTCCGGACCTCCTTAAGACAACAGTTCTTTCTTTATGACATCATAAACAAATAGAGCAGACATTCATCATGAGTGATCAGCTACATTTCTACAGATTGTTTTAATGCATTGCTAGATTCTCATTTATTCGAAGCAGACCAGTGGCCTTACTCTGTTCATATTATGAAGTGTAATCTGCAAAAGCGGTGCCACACCCTTTTAATGGATTTGAACACTATATAAAAGTCAGGTGTGAATACGAGATTAAAAGATGATGAAAATGAATGCGATTGACTAACAATAGTTTATTAAGGTGCGTTGGTCTACAATTCCATAACACCGAATGAAGCATCTAATGGATACAATCTGTCGTGTTGCATCCAAGTGAGTTTGAGGTAACAGTGGGGGGCAGTTCCTACGACAGATAACTAAGGAAATTTGCCGCAACAGACGGTTGATTCCATCAACTTCTGACTCTCCGAAAATCTGTTTACTAGCGACACTGAACGCAGAGAAATCGTAGGGCTCTTCTCAATGACTACTTTCCAGATATACAGACTATCGCTTGACATCGTACTTTGGGTCCCCTTTCTAGAACCCGCGTATTGATCGTTGAATCACTGTATCAGTCTGTTCTTGGTACTTCCTGTAATGCCCGAGGTCTGTGATGCACTTTATTTTCACTGATCGCTTTTCAGATCAGTAGACATGAACTTGATAACGGATGAGACAAACTAAGTGATTTCGGATACACTACATCATGCTCTTGCATTATTTGCTGAAACCAGTCAAACCAGTGAAAATATGAGCAAGTGGGAAATCGTACATTTGAATTACCGCTTTTTTCCAGTTCGCCAACAAGGCAATAAAATGGATTCGTTTCTCTTGCAAAATACACTGTTACTTGAGTCACCAATTGTTCATTCTTTTTGAAACACTATTGTGTGTGAGTTTCTCTTTGGACGCGGTTACTTTAGATTGTCCCTCAGGAATGTGGGGAGCGTTTTTCCTTTCGTACCCGCGAAAATTTAAATTAATAATACAGCCGGTGACCTTGAAACGCGATTTTCCCATTGGACAATTTGCTCTTCTAGATGAAGATGGAGGAATGCGTGTTGGTGTACACATCCACACTAACGTGCATATATAGAAATGTTCCAAAAGATTCTGAACTAAAATGAATGCATACGTACATAAGTGATGCACTTGGTGGAGTTAATCCCCGTATATGAGTTCAATTCCTATATATATATATATATATAAAATATCTATTTATATGTAGATATTATATATATATATATAAT
>JTDE01004578.1:46386-56833 GCA_014338405.1 Paragonimus skrjabini miyazakii | reverse complement strand
CGGACGAAGAATAGCAGGCAGAAAACCCCCGGGTAGTAGGCGCCAATCACACACCTAAACCGGGTAGAAGTGCACACGATGTGCGAGCGGAAACCAGGGGGTGTTGTGGACTGGAATTGTGATTCAAAATCGCGAGCGCTCGTGTGGCATGGTAACTAGTGAGTTGAACAATAAAGATTGTGCTTTATCGGACGCCTTTTCGCTACAGTATGACAGATTTGCTATGTCTGCCGCTAACTATTGCTCAATCTTTAACATGAAAAAGTTTGCTAAGATGGGCCCTAGTGGACTTCCCATGGCTACCCGATTTATTTGGCGGTAGGACCAAGCAAGGAAACGGAAACTGACGTTTTCAGTGCACAGTAATAAAGTTTCCTTCAGAATATCACTAGGTAGAGGTAGAGTAGTGTGGCTGGTTTCGATGAGCTCACAAATATAATCCATTGTCTCGTGTAGTGGGACATTCGTAAACGGTGACTGAACGTCTATAGAGCGCATCAACTCATTAGCAAGAGTGATGTTGTCCAAGTCACTGATCAACTCAAAAGAATCTTTAATAGAATGCTGTCAATATTAGAGGACCAAACGAATTTTCAGCAAATAGACACGGTAGACAATATCACCGAAATAGAAGGTCGCATAGAAGAGAATCTCAAACTTCTTCTACAACTACGTATAATTGACGACATGACGTACAAATTCCTTAAACCATGTAGGTCATCGACATCTCAACTCTACGGCCTGGGATGCAGCTTAGGCCTATTCTGGCGGTGACTAATTCTCCATACCATAAAGTGGCACGCTGGTTAGTCACCATCCTAACGCCAATAAAACAAAAGTTTCAGGCCTATTCTATTAAAGATTTTTTTGAGTTGATCAGTGACTTGGACAACATCAATCTTGCTAGTGAGTTGATGTGCTCCATAGACGTCCGCAGTCGCAAGACACGTCCTGACCACTGGACACGCTATCGACCCAGTTTGTACATTCAGAATCCTATTACGTCACTCGAATCCAAGATTCTTGCGGTTTGCTGAAGCTGTCGCAATCAATCGACTAAATCCGACCCTGTGTGTTCAGAAACAGTTGCTCGTAAACTTGACCCTTCCCTGGACTTAGTGACCTTTTTTAACCCACCGATTGACTATCTGTTCGACAAAAAAAAAAATGTCATGTTATTGTAAATTTGGTACTGATGAGTCAACACGAAATGCTTGCGTCTACCAGTTTTCGTTTTCTGACTGTTTTGTTCAAACTTCTGAAGGGAATGAACTGTCTCAGATTAAGAGTTGTTGGTTTGATAATGCCACGTGTATAGTGACAGCTTTTGCACTCAACAAAAATAAACGTCCATATGCCTGGACAGACAATAATAAGGACGGTGTCAAGAAAGTCTTCTGTAACGCCCATCTTTTCAGACCGATATAACCCACACATCAACGTAGTAGGTGGGCTGTAGATACAAACCTTGGTCGTCTATTTCCAGTAGAGTAACAATTGAGTGGTATGTACTGTGTCCCACTAAACTCACAGACAATGCTGAACGGTTGTTAAAGCTTCGTTAAACAATGTCGTCCATTATGGAGTAACTAAATTAACTCAAACCATATCATTGTCCTCGCTCACCTTATTTTATTGTTCGCTGAAAAACGTCAAACATAATGCTCAAATAAAAACTGAGCGATGAGGGCGCACGAAACGCTTATCAAGCAGCACTGGCACCCAAATTGTTCAAGCCACAACATTGTAGCCATCCAAACAGACATTGTGCAAAAATCTTAACGTGTATACGAACTTGCTACGACGAGGTCTGTTCCAGAAGAAAACTGTAGATACAGCAGAAGTGGAATTCTACGGATGAAACAGTGCAGATGAACAAACGTCAGTTGATTACCCTTGGTTTTGAATACGATACAGACCACAATGAAGTAAAAAACAAACTTTAGAAGAGTCTAAGGACTTGTCTAAGTGACTCAACAATGTGGAAAGGGCATTTTTATAAAGGAACCGCTTCGTGGTTCTACTGACTGCCTGAAAAATATCAGTGAGACTATATATGAAAAGGATGGCTTAGGAATTCACCACTTGTCGCCTAGACTTGGCAAGTGGACTACGCACACTGAACAGTAGTAGAACTGACTGAGCCAACTCAATCAACTCTGAATAATGAAGACTGAGTGACCAACCATGACATTCCTATCGATCCGCCATTAAGAACCAAAATAATCATGTGACTTAAACCAGTGAAACGTAATAATGTGTCAGATCTAGACCTTCTTGTTAAAAAACTTTCCATGGATCGTTAACCGCACTCCGTTCCATATGAAAGGTCTCGCGACTGGGGCTTATCAGCAGTGACTTCTGTCTTCAGTGTTGCTGATACAACACGCGAAAACCACAGAGGTATTAATCTCGGCTCTATCACATCCAAGACCATTACGTGTCATAACATGTGTCAGCTTTCGAAACACATAGAGAACTGGATAGGAACAGGCAGGTTTCTGACCTGATTGTGAGCATATTGATCACAGTTTTACCTGGGAACAGACACTGGAACATCCGCACTTCTCTTACCAGCCAATGCTCGGGATAGATTCGGATCGGAAGACTGCTTTTGATTCGGTACCTCAGCATATTCAATGGATATGTATGTACCTTGGGACAATTCTGGTGAAGTAAGTCAGTTTACTGAGGTTATTAAATGTGTAGCGTGAGTGCAGACTACGTATTTATGGGCAGCTTTGTTAAGTGGTCCTTACTTCAAGTGACAACCAAAAACGGCGTTCGAATCTACTTTTTCTTTTAAACTCCAATAATTGGAAGGAACACTCAGGGCGTTGAAGTACTTCACAGTGGCGCTTCCGCCAAATAGCCAGCTGTCTGACATTGAGTATGTGAACGACACTGGTCTACTTCGTTCCTCCACAGAGGAAATGCTAAACAACTAGAGTGATTTGGTTGGTTTGTATATTAGGCACTTTGTACCTTCAAAGTGTAAAGTGCTATATGCGTGATTTGGCTCCAACCTTGGTTTTTGGTAACGTTAGTAAGCTAGTTGACGATGCTGATCTCTCCATCTACCTGGATACTACCATCTCATCAACCCTCAATGTTGTTGACAATATGTTCATGAGGATGGCGAAAGTTCACAGTGCGTTTATCATACTTTGTCATTTATAGCGTCGCAGTGACGTTCGGTTGTTGTTTAAAAGAACGGTTTAACGTGTTTGCGTGCGCCGAGTTTTGCTTGAGGCATCAAAGACCTAGTCTGTTCGTGTGCCAAATATACATGAACTATCATTTAATCACCACTGTCTCCGCCAGTATAAAATGAATGACTGCATGTGCAACGAAAGAGTCCGTCGCGAAAAACTGTGATGTATGGTAATCCGCGACCGATGAACAAGATAGTGAAAACTGTCAGCTTATTTTCGTTCGTTCGTTTACTTCGTTTGCCGACACAAAGTTTGCAGCACTACCCATTGTTCAATGTGGCTGCTGATGGCTGGGGGAACGGCAAGTCGAACAAACGATGACCTGGTCAGGGGTTGTGAAATTGTTGAAGGTCTCGCTATGGGAGCTTGGCTAGCGTCATCTCCCGGGCTGGAGGTTCAAAGCCACCAACACCAAGCGATATTTGGCACAACTGATCACAACCAATGCCTACCATGTTGCGGCAAGGTTGTTGACGCCTTCTCTTCACTGTTTTTAACTGCATATTTCTCTTCACACACTTGTATTTATTTATTAGTCTGCTACATTGTAGACTATTGTTGGTTTTAATGGTACCCCTAGCCATAGTAACCACGGGTACGACTCATAGCTGAAATAATAATTGACTTAGAAAAAACTCCCCAATAACGATAGATATACGTCGCGAGATTTTAAATTAGAAAATTTAAACGTCTGGTACAAATTTTCTATACCACGAATTGTACACAAAGGGTTCGTCACATTAGGTTCAGTTTCCTAAAGTGGATGAAAAATAGGCTTAACTACAATCTGAGAGGTCACAATAACGCAAATATTTTGGTTGATTCTTACTTCAAGTAGATGCAACCGCGGAACAATTCGTTGTCTTGATTGGACCGCCCAATCGTTTATGAATCATACTATATTACGTACCGCTCCTATCGCCCCAGCAGGCCTCGCTTGATAACGATCAGTGCCTAAATTGCATCCAGCTATTCAGCCGTGTTTTAGGACAATATCGGAGTATTCCTGCCTTAATTTGGACTGTATCTCGATCTGCCTAACGTGACCAGGACGCCTGACTCACTGATTATTCCATGGGAAATAAAAACCGTAGAATGTCATTTCTGTTTCCACAGGTCGTAACTTTTCAGTGTAACTCATCTGTGCACCGCCGAGAGTGAACAGAATGGCAGTTCGCTTTCAATGATGAAAAAGTAGCTATTTCATGTAACAGTTCCAATTTGAGCTTCTGCTGTGTGAATGAGACGTTTCAATCGAGGAGACATGTTTCTCAATTGGTATGAATCACTTCCCGAGGTGGCTCTCACCACTTCACATACACTTTGAAATGCACGCTTTACTTGGTCTAGACGGCGTTCATTGTAGAAGAGGATTACTGTATTATTACTGTTTCTTTGTATGTTCTATCTTCCATTGTTTTATGAAGAATATGTGGTCACAATAACAGGCAGCAAACGCGGGATGATTTTTGGTAAACCTCGCTTTGGAAAATTCACAGTACAACAAAATCTTATCCGTGAAGTAAGTGCAGCTAGTGATTCGCGGTAGTCTTGACATTGACACCTTAGTCTTACTTACAGCTTTGTTGTTCGTTTGTATGGCATAAGCACGTTGGTGTTGAATGCATACCCTCAAATAAAGGTGTTTTTAGTACTTGGGTCCAATTTTTCTCCCTTTGCGTACTAGTTGGTTTTTTCACTCCGCCGTGTGATAGCTGAGAATCGGCGTGAGCCGTTAACACATTGCTGATGATGACGTCTAGCATAACTTGGACTCACCGGCCAAGGATCAATTAAAAGTCAACAAACAAGACTTCTGAAACAGCTACATGATTTTTTCTACATTGCCATGTTATGAGTGCCAATCTTATGAATCACAAAACGGCCAATGTGTCAAACCATGCACGAACTGATCACGTACTGAGCATCGACTTTGATGGAACGTCCAATCTTTTGACATGTCATCCGAACAACATGACACACCACACACAGCATAGCCTTTTTGTAACCGTTGGCACAAATACGCTGATCCTTGCTCGTTGCGTAGGCATATAACTGGATAATAGAAGCAATGATTGCCCTCACTTCTTCATTATTTGCACAATACAATGAAAGGCTGTGAGCTCATTGCATACGCTGAAAACATTGATTAGAGTAGAATGACGGCTGATCCAATTAGAGGGGGATGAGTTGAAACAAACGTCATGAAAAAGGAAGGTATCTAAACATTCACGATAGCACGTCTACCGATGAAGAGCTACTACAAGATTTAGGTGTTGCTAAAATCCTCAAACTGACTAATTCAATTGATTTAAGGTAAACAGAACATTAGTTTAACTGATAAGATAAACCACCTGCGCTTTCTACAGAGGCAGCCTTTCTCAATTTCGTGACTTTGCATGTTACAGATTACAAGCTAAGATGTAATTCTGGTACTGATGCAGCTGGATGCTTTAATCTTGGAAAGAGGTCAATTTTGAATTTTACTTAATTCAATGAGAACCCTTGTAATAAAGTCACCTCACCTAACAGATCATTGGTACGAGGTCGGAAAGTGGGGCTAGTACTGAGGTTCGGGTGCATGAATCGGGAGCGCTATCATATGAACCGTTCCCACAGGAACGACGTTGTCTTGCTAGACAACGTTCTATGATATTACAGTGTTCCAAAGAGAAAACACTCGTGTTCTCCTTAAAATGTATTTCTTGTTAGTAGGGGAGGTGTACTGCCATTGCTAGAACAAGGACTATTGTACCAGGAGATCGATCACTGAATGATCGCTATGTTGTTTTTAGCTATCCACACTGCGGCACATTACCTTGACGTCTCATTTTTTGATGAACACGTTTTCATAGGATGTTCGGTGATTTAGTGACTCTATTATGCGGTTGTGTTTGGCACTCTGCACGTAAATACGTCAGCTGTTGTATTATACGTGTGGGTTCGGAAGCGATGTACAATTGTGAGTGTGCTGTAGGGGCACCTGAAAGCAGATAGGCAAAATCTTGATCGTCAGAAGTAACGATACCAGGGTGTTGTTCCAGTAAGTCTTCCGCGGTGGAACATCGACTTTAAATGTTGGGAACGCTTAACCGGACCGTCTGAAAGCATACGATCTGGACGTGCGTCCGAAAGTTCAGTGAGCGACAGTTGCGCGGCTGAATTTAAGCGCCTGATATACAAAGGAACCGTGGGTCGTGGTGAAGTGACTATATGGCGGTTCGATTAGTGCACTGGCCGCCTTGGATTGTTTGGTCATCAACGTACCCGCAGTACACCGTCAGTGAAGAGAAGATGCGTACGTTAGGCTTAAGTAAGTTAGGTCAAGTATCTACTTTTCGTTCGTATCAACCAACGACTGCCGTCGTTTGATGAATCATCTGCTCTCATTTTCAGAAACCTGAGTCAAGGTGGTCTCCTACCTTAGCATATCCCAGCCTTGTTGTTGCATTATGATGAAGATTTTGTATAGTATCCAGTCCGAGTTTGAGTCTTTTCCCTATCCTATATAAAGTGCAATATGTACTCCTATACGAAGCTACTTCTTGCCTTATACTTTCAATATCTTTCTTCCTATCTTGTACCTTAACACTGGAGTCTCTATATTTGGTTCCCAAGATATAAGGGTTTCAGATCCCTACTACCTTAGCGCTTGACTAACCAGCACTGGCCGAATGAGCCATGAGGGTCTCCACTCACACGTACCCTGGTCTTATTCCTCTGAGTTTACGTTGGAGGTGTGGTGTGTGGATGAAACCACAAGTAATGAAACGAAAACTACCTATGACAACTGTCACGCGCAGGTGCCCTTTGTCTCCAGTCATCGATATAAAATAATCCGAAACGGACGACGTCAGCCACGCCGGTTTAATCCCTGACCTTTTCCACCACGTTAGCGTAACGGTCAGACTTGTGTGCCGTTTCGATCCACAGGGCTATGCTCAACCCACAGTAATAACAACACAAGATCTCATAAATTCTCATCGCATGTACTCCAGAGGAGCTTTGAGGAGAGTTAACACTACATTCAGGGATTTTAAAAAAAAGGCCAACTAAAAAACCTATCTGAACGAAGAAGCCGTGTCTAAATGTAAGCCGTATTGGAGTTATGGTAACAAAATCCTTTGATATCTACCATACTGATTACTACGTTTACAGCTCACATTATTCGTAGAAGTTTACCAACCCATCGCAATCAGAATATGATACCACCGTACGATAAATTATGCAGTACTGAAACATATGCTGAAAGTCCACTGAGAAGCAACTTCCTAGGATCGTCCAACCGGGGTGAGAAAAATATGCATGTTCCGTAGAGATACTGACCATCACTACCATCACCAAACAGCAATACATCAGTTGTTCAAGCTGATGCAATACTACCATATAACCATGAAAAAAGAACAAACCCTACTTAAACGGAGCGGATGAGACGAGACCTAACTACTAAAAATAACCAAGTCTAAACTAAAATATTCAACGCCAAGGTGCCAACACCTTGCAAAACAAATGGCTCAGCCATAAGTGACAATGAGACGACATCAACAGAACAGTCTTCAACGTTCCCCTCATTAAATGCATTCAATTAACAGAAAACCTGGACAAACAGCCAAATTTACACCAATGAACTCGATTAGCCGTCATCTCACTTATAGTCTCCAGCCATCGACCCTAATTCACGAGGGCTTCTAGCCTGAGGGGAAAACCTGGCCTACTTCCACAGAAACTTGGGGGCTGGCCCTAATAGTTTACTCGGGGGCATTATTCGCCCTAGAGTGAGTAGATCTGTAAGTGGTTCGAACCAGAAGAAAATAAAAGAACTAGTCGATATTAGGCCGTCAGTGGGTGCTGCTGTGCAAAAGGTTAATTACACGGGAGCGTGGATACTGTCAGATTGACCAGGACTACACAAGAAGCAAACTGCAGTTATTCGGATCAATAAATTCAGCTGAACATCCCTTAGACAGGATTCCTGCGTAAGACGCACATCAGGTTTTAACTTGCCGGAGTGGGAAACTATTTACGAACGGTTTTGTGGACTTTAATGAGTTACCTCACCGGTAATGTGTAGACCACTTGGGTTTGGTCCCACTGTATACCGCAGTATTTCTGAGAGACTGACTCCATTAAAATCTCGCGTTTCTTGCATGGTTTTGAGGGGATCTGTTTCTTCAAAAACGATTCGTACCTGATAAAATTACATCCGGGGTTTGTCAGAAAACGACTACTTACTGAGACGTGACCATAGGTGGGCAGAATACTGTCAGGCTGCCCAAATACAGACAGCTGCCAACATGGAACGAGCTCATTTACAGTTGACGTCTCACAAGTTGGTAGCACGAATGATGAAAAGAACCTCACAGAGGCTTCAAGAGCCGTCAGCTACAGAACAGTCGAGATAGTCCAAATGAACAGCAACCTGCAACGCCAATCATCGTAATGTTTCGTCAAGTTCCATATCGAGCGGAACGTGTCCACAAGACCACTGTAATAGCATTTCATACCCAAAATTAACACGATAAGATCATAGCAGGTGGCAAACGCAATGCAACAGGAGAGGAAAAAGTGTGAGGTAAAGGAGAAAGAATACACCGATGAACACAGCGATTCGCAATAAGAACGCTGCTGACTCCCATTCTCTGTCATAGGAGACAGTGTTCTCAACCGAAGGTGTTAATTATCCTTGGGATCCCAACCAGGAATGCCCGAATGAAACAGGCTTCAGTGCCAGTTACACACGCATGAACAGTTGCGAGCATTATCAGAGGGTACAAGGGTAGAGGTCACCACAGGTGACGAGATTCTAGGAAAAATCCAAAGATAGAAACAAACTTGCAAAATGTGACTGAAGAAGAACAAGCAAGTGTTAATACAGGAACGACTGCGATACGCCGCTGTCGGATACTATTACCAACCGCCTATCTTAGTGAACGCGACCAGACAAGCCACATCTACCCAGCGGGAATTAGAAACACAAGTTGTGACTATCTCATCGTCAAAACGGCTTGTGATACTATCCAGCTGTCGTTCAGAGCGATAAGTGTTCAGAATGATCACCTTTATTATTGGACCAATTAGATGGTCTGTCACGTCACTTTCGCGGTCACCCAATATTGCGGAAACGGTGGTGGACAAATAGGTCGATAGCATCGTTGCCAATGGGCTAAGCTTCCAAACTACACAGCAAAACAGGACGTAGGCAGATACTACATCCTTACTTTCGGTGACAATCAGAAGCCTTGTCGAAGCCGCAGGTCAGTAAGAGCAACACGTACCTTTGCTAGTCTTGCCGACATCTCAGCATCAATACCAGATGAGATGGGCCGGTTCACCGTCTCAAGCAGGCTGCCTGTAAGGAGAGTAGGAGTGGGAAAATCCCAGTATTTGAGTAAAAATTTCAACATGTAGAGCGCATTTTATACGGAGGAGTTCGGCCAACTATATTCCACATCATCGGCAGAAGGGTGTAGTAAAATGTCACCAACTTACTTCATGTTGGTCGGTTTGGTTTCATGAGAAAACTTTGAGCCAAAACGATCGACTTCTTCAAGCGCACCTTCTAAGATGTCGCCCACAACGAAGTTCAACAGAAGGAAGAAGGAAAGCTGAGTACTACGCGAAGCGATTAACGTTTGCGGAAGCAGCCCATAAAATCTTACCATACCAATGGAGTAGGTATATAACTACCTTGACAAGTTCACGTGTTTCTCTGGAACTCGCGGAAAGAGCGCTGCGAATGGTAGTAAAGGCCGTCTCGCGATATAAAAAGAAACATTGGCTAACTGCAAGACTGTAAATGCTTTAAGACGTGAAGTGAGCAGCGATCAAAACACTGTAGCTTCGGATCTGTCAGGCCTCCACTGCTGTTCATTATAGTCAACCCCAACAGGCGATACTGGTGTTTGAATGCTATAAATGCATGAGAAAAAACATCCCGTCCGGATGCGAAGGATGGATTGGAATAACTCGATCAAAATCATAACCCTCCGATTAAGTATTAAGCTGCCGACATCATGACAGCAACCCGGAGTGCAAAAAAGTATTGAAACTGCTAATACAGCCTCGCTTCGTTAGACAAACCATCAAGCTCAAACAGCTAGTATCCCCAGACAGATGGGTTCTGTCACAACGAGACTGGACCTTGACGCGATGTGACGGCTTGCGCATCGCAATGACCTATTGGGCTAAACTGGACGGTGTGGCCACCACACCGATAGAGTCACTCATGCCAG